>OW679202.1:123927841-124114564 GCA_940337035.1 Agriotes lineatus | reverse complement strand
AAAGCAAAATAAAATGGTTAAAACAATCACTAAGAATTGTATCTGCCCGTGACGTTACCTTGTGCGATAAGTAAATCCATAGCTGATGTTCGCTTGTGAGCAAGTAAGCAAGTAAGCAAGTAAGTAAGTAAATTTATTCATCAAGAAAGATGTTTACAACAAAAAGACACAATTCATTTACAAACAAATTTGACATAGTTAGAACATAACCTTTTAAACTGAGATACATTCGTTGCCTTTCGCTTCATCAGGCATTTCATTATATAATTTTAAACTTTTATAATATAGATTTTTTTGTGAACATGCTTTCGTTGTTGTAGGTAATCTAAAATTATTTACACTTCTTGTCTCATAACTATGTATATCTCTATTGTATACAATAAATTTATTTAAATATGCAGGTAATTTGTTATTAACAATTTTAAAGATCAGAATTAACGTATTAAAATAAATTCGCTGTTTAATACTAAGCCATTGCAGCGTTTTTAACATTAAATTGATGCTGGTTCGTTTATTACAAAATATAATAATACGCATTGCTCTATTTTGCAGTTTTTGTAGAAGCTGCAATTCAGCTTCGTTGGCTATTAATAACAAGTATCCTCGACCACAAGTTTAATTTGGAACTGATTCGACCAAAGAAACCTATTTTTTAGCCGTTTTACCTACAACAAAATCCACATGTTCCTTAAAAGATAGCCTATTATCTATTACAATTCCAAGATATTTTATTTTAGGGACATATTCAATTACTACATCGTCAACAATTACACTAGTTATCGTATTGGTTAATAATCGTCCGCTACTGATAATCATTGCTTTTGTTTTAGATGTATTTAACTTAAGCTTGTTCAATTTTAGCCATTTAGATATATTTTTGAGGTCACTATTTAATTTATTTACTGCATCGTTTACATTTATATCGGCACTAGTTACCAGAGTGTCATCTGCGAATAAGTTATATTGACAACCTTGCACTGCTGAGTTTATATCATTAATGTAGAGGATAAACAAAAGAGGGCCTAAAATTGAGCCTTGAGGAACCCCTAAACACACTTCAACTTCAATGACCACACCACTACCTTTTAGCTTCCTTTAGTTTTGAAAAATAAGATGGCGAGTTTTACACGATACAAATTTTACTATCACCGCTCTACTTTTTCCAATATTTACAGCACCGACACGATGGCAAAGGTCGATATCTTTATCAGCAACCTCCAGACCCATGGTATCGTTAAATAAATGCAAGACCTTTTCTTCTACATTCCGCTCGTACCTGGTTTCTTTTATATCTAAAATTCTAACACTGTTACGGCGAGAGTATTGTTCCAGATCATCAAACTTATCTTGCAATGCACTCTTATCCTTGGTTAAGATTAGCAACTTCAGAAGTCAACTTAGCTATACGTCCATTCTGCTCCTCAAGCGCTTTATTGAGATTGTCCAGTAAAGCTTCAGAGAGTTTATTGGTAACCATGGTTTTAAATGCGTTATCTTGAACTAAGAGATTTACAGTTTCGGTGATTAGCTCTTGATACTCTTTCTTTTGGCTCTGCGTTAAAACCGTTTTTGTGCACAAATGGAACTTACGTTACAAGTTCTTCTCTACAAATCAACTGCGCCACGACTGCTCGCACACGTCTATCCACTAAGACAGCGCATACTCGAATTAAATGTTTATTTAGTAACAAGTGTATACTATAAAATAATGTTGGGAGTCAAAATAACACGTGCGATAATGTCGTTTCAATAACCGCACTTTCAATACATGGACTTCAAAAATGTCGCCAATAGTCCAGTCAAATGGTGCTCAAAAAGGGCGAATAGGGGAAAGTTCTGGTGGAATTTTGATATTTAGTTCCTATATGTTTTTTGGGTCGCTGTACACGAATATCAGGATTGCCAACAACATTTTTAACCGGAAACATGTTTTTTAAGCAAAAGCGGTTTAAAATCGATTTTTTTCAGTTTTTCTAAAATTACGCGAAAGCTATAAATTTTTCGTAAATGTTGAACCTATATGTAATTAAAGAAGATAAAATTTCCTACATTTTATGTACTTGAGGTTTTTTCTCCGACTAATCGTTCAGCCGCGAGAACACGGCGAAGTTATAATCCAATCAAATGGTAGAAAATAGGGGAACATTTTTGGTGGAGCTTTGATATTTGGTTCCTATATGTTTTTTGGGTCGGTGTACTCGAATATCTGGTTTACCAACAAGAATTTTGACCGAAAACACGTTTTTTAAGCAAAAACGGTGTAAAAACCGATTTTTTAAAAGTTTTTCTAAAATTACTCGAAAACTATCCAATTTCGTAAATGTTGAACCTATATGAAATGAAAGAGCATACAATTTCGTACATTTCATGTACGTGAGGTTTTCCGATCAATCGTTCAGCCGCGAGAGCGCTGCGAAGTTATAGTCCAGTCAAATGGTAGAAAATAGGCGAAGGCTTTGTAATTTTGATATTTGGTTCCTATATGTTTTTTGGGTCGCTGTACGCGAATATCAGGTTTACTAACATTCCATTTATGAAGATTCATTTCATATACCATTGTTGATTTACGAAAAATGCATGGATTTCGAGTTACTTTGAAACTGGGATAATTCCCTGATTTTTACTTTTAACACCTAACTTCGCGGCGCTCTCGCGGTTGAACGATTGATCGGAGAAAAAAACCTCTAGTACATACAATGTAGGATATTGTATTCTTTTTCATTTCATATAGGTTCAACATTTAAGAAACTGGATAGTTTTCGAGTAAATTTAGAAAAACTAAAAAAAATCGGTTTCTTACACCGGTTTTGCTTAAAAAACCTATTTCCGGTCAAAATTCTTGTTGGCAAACTTGATATTGGTGTACAGCGCCCCAAAAAACATATAGGAACCAAATATAAAAACTCCACCAAAACTTTCCCCTATTTTCTACCATTACGAGAAGGGAAATTGGCATTCCCCTTTTTAATCGTTCTGTGAAAACAGTCTCACTCCCTAATGGGAATTATCTCATTGCTTGCATTCTTTCACTTATTGGAAATTGATTAGTTAATTGTGTTTTTAGAGTTTTAGAGATTCAACTTCCAGGCAATAAATATTTTTAATATTTAGATTAGATCGAAATGCAATTATTTTTTAGGTAGCCGTGCGTAAAATGTAATACAGTATATCAATTTATTGTCAATTATTTTATTGTATTCAGATAAACGGTTGAAAATAATTTTTAAAATGTGTTAATTTGAAGACAATTTTGTTATCCGACAAACATCTACTATCTGCCTAGAATAAAAACAACTTATATTCTAAATAATTAGTTTTATTTCTGAATATTATTTCTTGTTTATTTGAGTGGTGACTTATTCAGTGATTTATGCGGTGTTGAATAATAATCATGTTGGAATGTTTCAGTTGGAATTGTGGAATATAGTAAATGAAAGCTATTAAAGGATAAAGTCTATTGTGTTAGTGACAATGGATTAGGTGACATCATCACTACCTGCTATCTGTACAACAGGGTTCTCTTGCAATGACGGTTGTCTAACAGTCAGAATGTTAAAATACATTTACTGTAGCTTCATCTCCACAAAACTTGTATGAAACTCTCATTGCTCTCCTCCCGTTAATGTTCTATTGAAACGTTCAACGACTGAAGCTTTAACATCAGGATTTTGCTTCACATAAAAATTGATATCATGCTGTTTGAAAAATGTCTGCACAGATTTAGCCACAAATTATTTTCCTTTATCAATTTGTAGATTTAACGGCGTGCTATCAGCTTCAGTAAATATTTTGCGAAACGCTTTTATTACTGTTTCGGAAGTTTTAAATTTAAGGGGTCTGGCCCAAGCCATTTTACTAAACACGTCAATTACTGTGAGTATGAAATTATTTCCATCATTATATTCAGCTAAGCTTCGCATGTCACAGAGGTCGGTCTGGAACAATTCGAAAATGTTACTAACAACATACTTCTTTCTAGGAAATGTTTTCCTAACAACTTTGTGAATAGTATAGGCATCTTGTTGTTTTAGCCATTATTCTACTTCTACTCTAGAGTGGTTATTTTTTCACAGAAAAAATTAACGAGTTTGCCCTCGAAAAACCTGATGGGTTTGAGGGGCGTAATAAACATCGTTCAAAATCATCGAAATATTTTTCAAGACGCTCCCAGTCCAAAATTGCAGCCGTGTTTGAAGTTGATGGGCGCTTCCTTAGAGATGTTTTTCTGATTGATCCTGTTGGCTGGGACTTCCTTTTCGATGTTTTTTTGGCTGTACCTTTTTGCTGTGGTATTGAGGACTTCAATTTAGATACTAAATCGGATTCGGTGTTATCAGCTTCCACTTCATATTTCCCTGAGTCGTCAGACTGGTGTGTCACATTCGGTTGTTTAAGATGTATTTTAGATAAAATATCGGTGTTTGAAATAGATTTACTGCTTGTTTCTATTGGTACTTTGATTGATTGCCGTGATTGTTCAGTGAAATGAAGGTAGTTTTGTAACACCTGATTGTACTTCAGCCATTTATCGTGATCGGTTAATTTGGATTTTAAAACGTTATGCATTTCCTTATCAAGGAAATATATATTTCTTACTACCCTCATCAGACTTAAAACGTTGCGCTAGTTCAGGTGGGACAACCAACATCTTGGTGGCATGTTCCATTTTGTTTACTTAAAAATAGAGCTCAATGCACCAGTAATTAATGGGGCCAGAATCAATGGTAACACGGCTCCACCTTGTTGCACCAGTATTTTTCGCTTTTTTTTATAGACTTTGACTAATTTCCTAAGAACATTTTTATGTCGCGTAAGTTTTGATTTTTGGTTAGCCGATAAAGGTATTTTTCCCTTTAAAGTGTTATATACACATTTACAGACACAATTTGTTTATCTCCTACGACTTTTAATATTGCAGTGCGTTCCTTCGGGCCGAGTTTATGTAATGCATGAAGCAATTCTTCTTTGGAATATAAATATAGGACGCACCATCTTGTCGAAAAATTGACGTTCGGTATCTTGCAATGTCTGGTGTGTTCTGTTTTAAATCGAATAACAAATAACCGTGAGGCTTTAGTTGTTGCATTTTCATATGCGTCCTGAAGAAAACGAGGATTTTCTGGACAGATCTGTCTAGCTAGATGATTTATTTGAGCTCTATCTCGGGGGTTTTTAAAAAGAATAATGTAACGGGCATTTAGGGGGATGTCTCTCCGTCCTTTTTTTTATGGAATATGTTTTGAGTTATAAAAAATACACTAAGATTACGGTGGTGACAGCCCTTCGTAAAGATGTCAACAATGGAACAGTTTGCCTCTCTCATTAAATCGTCAATTAGCAAGAGAACTGGCTCCGATCCATCAAAAGACTCCATATTAGAGAGATCTTGTTGAAATTTTACTAATGTTCTTAATTCTGTGTACAGAAGTTGCCATTCAGCGTAGCACCATACGATTTTTTTTAAATTTTACGTTGTAGATCTTGTCCATATTTTTTAACAAATTAACCACGAAATACGATTTGCCGGAGCTTGACGGACTGTCACAATGGCTGAAAACGGGTGTGAAAACTGGAACTCCATTTCTGATACACTTGTTACACCAGAGACGTAAACAGACTAATTGAAAAATTAGTGCTGCATCTATTTTAACCTAAAGTTTGCCATAACTAAAAACATGTAGTATAAAAATATTTTATTGAAAATCACTGTTGTACATAGCTAATTACTGTTTCGAAAATGAAATACAAGATATTTTACATTACATGATAAAAAATGTTAAAATAAAATTTGAAAATCGATTCTTTTTTCTGTTCGAACACCAATCGTTGGAAATTTTCCCCTAGTATTTACGATAAATGCGGAAATCTTGTATACCCCAGTTGTATCGAGATTTATCTAAGAGTTTTGATTAAAGTAACTGCCCTTTTGTAATTGTATTCGTAAGTTTGAAAATTACTATATTATTCATTTCAAAGAATATATATTAAAATCAGACAAAATTTCATAAAGGTAGGCAACAATTTAAACAGCCTTCATAGTGACGGACATCGAAAAGAAAATATTAACCAGTCGCCGTAGACTAGTGGTTAGCGTATGAGGATAGCAATACAATGGTATCAGGTTCAAACCCTGCATAGAACAGAAACGTTTTTAAAATAAAAGATGACTTTCGACCGTTCAAGACAGAACCTTACAATTAGTACGACAAAGGTAAAGAATCACTTTCAACGAATGCAAGAGCATGATTATGAGAGAAAGTGTGTGTAGCGTGACGATTACAGAGCATCACGTGACTAATTCAAAATCCAAAAATGGCGCGGGCATCACGTGGCGACGAAAATCCAAAATGGCAAAACAAAATGGCGCCCTAGCAGCACGTGACGAAATCAAAATCCAAAATAGCCGTCGCTTCGTGCCCCAGGCAATTTAATTATTAAAAAGCCACAGGCAATTTAATTATTGCGCAATTTAATTATGCCCGCAGGGCTTAATCAATTAAAAGTGGTGTGGGAAAACTGCCCCTATTCCACTAAAAGGCTATTAAAATCAGCTCTAAAATCAATTACATCGCACGCAATTTATACTAATAACCCAATCAATTGCCGTGCATACACAGGCAACATCTGATACTGGCACCTACAAATATTGTTCGAAAAAATTGTATAATAATTGACAAAAATTTTGTACCGTATTCACCACTTTTATTTCTGCTACGCTGATGATAAACCTAAATATTTCGTATCTGCATTTTAGTACTATGCAAATTATTAAAATTTGTTGTAACAGTAACATCAATAGTAGCACTTTACGAATTCAAATATTTAATAATATTTTGCTTATGAGAAAGAGCAAAGTGAATAGCCGGATAAATTCCATTTGTCAGTTTCTAGTTTTAAGTCGAGTTATCCTGAGTTGGTACTATGTCTCAAAAATACAGTGAATTTATTTTAATGGTTAACATAACAGTTTCGTTTTTATGCCAGCATTTAATCATACAGGTCATTTCCATAGTTACCAATGAAATCAATAGATTAGAGCGGAATTTGAATTAGGTACTTGTTAATAAGAAACTTTAATTTTGTTACCGGAATGTAGATATGCAATTAAAAAGTAGATACGTAAGAACAACTTGTGTGTTGTACCGTTTCTTCAGTGGTATACGGTAGGATAACTTTTAATTGTTTTTTTGCCAAGTCATAATTCCTATGTTAACTCGTAAAATACACGCTCTAATCTATTGGTGCCATAACTATGGAAATGAACTGTATGATTAAATGGTGGCATAGAAACGAAACGCTTATGTTAACTATTAAAATAAATCCCCTTAATAATAACATACTAGCAACCAGTGAGACAAATTTAATAAAACAAAAAAGACCGTTTTTCAAATAGAACGCGTATTAAATAAAAACAATAATATTTTCTTAAATATTTTATTTTCTCGAAAACCGGAAGTGTCACGTGACTGAAATTCGGTTCCTGACCTGACGTGACCTTTCCAAACATATAACTTTCATAACTTTTTTCTCTATCTCTTACGGTTTGGCTGCTGAAACAGCGTCCCGGACAGACAAAACAGCGTCCCGGACAGACAAGTCTGTTAGATAAAGGATGTTTCCTTATGGAACTTATCATGGCCCGGGGCCGCCAATTTTTAATCAGCTTGGGCAAAACAACAATAACAATTTGACTAATCAACTAAATATGCAGGCAACAAACATAATGCCAATTCCGTATCAAAACCAAATAAGCTATCCTGCTTTAAGCATACAGTCACCACAAATGTATCAGGGCCAAGCGGAACAAATTCCAACAGCCAACAATCATCACCAATATGCTAACCAAATATACCCGCAAACTTCTTCAAATCTAACAACGAACCCAATATGAATATGGAAGCAACTAATTACGCATCACTTAGTGAAGATGAACCAGCTACAAATGAAACAGACTCTACGGTGAAGAAACATGCGTGGCAAGCTGTTAAAAAAGAAAACGATTAAAAACTCGCGCACAAACACATTTAAATAACTCGCAAACCAACGTTTCAAATAGATATCAAGCACTATCAATAATAGATCCTGCCCAATCTAATTTAGAATCAAACAACTCAAACAATGAAGATATAAATCTCCAACCAAAAGTCCCTAAACCACCCCCTATCTACATCTATGGTGTAACAAATTACAAGGAAATGACAGACAATCTGGCCCTAGCCGCTGACGATGAAACATACTACACCAAATCATTGACAAATAACACAGTAAAAATAAACCCTCAAACTATAGAGACCAATAGAAAACTAATTAGTCACCTACGTGAGGAAAACATTGTACACTACACGTACCAACTAAAACAGAGAGCATTCAGAGTAGTCATACGTAACCCGTAAGGTTAGAAATATTATAAACGTCCGACATAGAACCGCAAGAAAACAACAAAGAGCTATACAACCTGGAGTTTTTGCTACATACTAAAATCCAAATAGAACCACGTAGACCTAAAAAAAGTATCATACAATGTACAAGATGCTAGGAGTACGGACATTCAAAAACATATTGTACCAAATCATTCTACTGTGTCAAATGCGGAAAATCACATGACACAAAGACATGTACCAAACCTAAAGACACAGCAGCAACGTGTGCGCATGTAATGGGAACCACACCGCGAATTACAAAGGGTGCACCGTATACCGAGACCTATCAAAAATAAGATTTAAAGACAATCCCAATAGAAGAACAAACCACGCTGATCAAATATACAGCAACACGCGTACAACTCAAATGCAACCAATCATTCAAAACTCCCATCTCAATACAACACTTAGTTATGCTCAAATAACAGCACAAGGCAGTAAAACAAACACAAACTACAACCAAAACCGCGGAAATCAAGCTAACAAAGAAATTTCTGATAAATTAACAAGCTTCCTTAGTGAATTTAAAAACATGTTTACGCAGATGCTTAATCAAAACAGCATGATCTTGACCATGCTGACTACGCTCATAGGCAAACTAACCCAAAAATGGCTTCATCAATACGAATAGCTAGCTGCCTGAAACGCAAAAGGGCTATTAAATCACATACAAATTACTCTATTCTTGAATATCAACAAAATTGATGTGCTATTAGTCTCTTAATCCCACTCAACAGAAAGAACGCACAGCAAAAGTCCGTACTATTCGATATATTACGCTCATCACCCCGATGGACCGCGCATGCAGGCTCTGCCTTCATTATCAAAACAGAAATGAGGCACTCTGTAACACAACCCTATGTCACTGATAAAATTCAGGCCACAATAGTAAAACTAGAAGCAATTAACATGCCTATTACGTTAGCAGCCATCTACTGTCCCCAAAGACACACCATCTCTACGTCAGAACACAACCACTTCTTTCGTGTTCTTGGACCTCACTTTCTAGCAGCTGGTGATTGGAATGCCAAACACACAGTATGGGGATCTAGACTGATTACACCAAAAGGACGTAACCTGCTCCGTTCAGCACAACAAAATAACTTAAATTTCTTATCTACAGGCGAGCCCACTAATTGGCCCACCGACAGAAATAAACTACCGGTTTTAATAGACTTTGCCGTAACTAAAGGGATATCTGATATTTACTCCACGATTGAGTCCAACCTTGATCTAAGCGGTGAACACAGCAGCTTAATAATAACTCTAAGCACGAATGTAATATATAATGAACCAATACCCAAATTATGCTGGAAGGAAACAAACTGGGAACTATTCGAAGAGTTGGTTACTGAAAACATCAATCTCAGGTATCGAATAAAAGAACCCTTCGAGATCGAAGAAGTTGTAAATCACCTAACAGACACAATACAGCATGCAGCATGGGAAGCCACTCCTACAAAAAAGAAAGCCACACCGCACAACCATAACATACCATTACATATTAAGGAACTCGTAATCGAAAAAAGAAGAGCGCGTGGAAAATAGCAAAGAACGAGAAATCCCTATGACAAAACTCATCTAAACAGATTAACCCACCAACTCCATTCAGCATTACAATAGCCTCACAACGACACATTTAACTACTACATCACACAACTAACACCACAAGATCACTCCCTATGGAAAGCCACCAAGAAATTCAAAAGACCTGTAGTAGCTGTTGTTAGCTTTTCACTTACCTTTAGGTTGGTGTTCTATATTTTTAACTCAACAATTGATCGCCATAAAAGTGTACTTGAGGGCCCGTCTCTAGCAACAGTGAAGACGTCGCGAATTCTTTAATCAAGGTGTTCAAAGGGAGCGCCAACTAGTTTGACTCAAGTACACTGATATAGGCCAAGAAACTTAAAACTTCACTTTATATCTGACAATACGATTATTGAAGTGTCTAAGAAGAAAATGAAAGCGAGCAATACCTTTAGCTAGCTTTATTATTTCTCACACGTTGTATTCCTTGATTTGACAGTAATTAAATTAGGCACTACTATTTGCACAGGGTACCCCAATTAACTTAAACCAATACGTTTAATGAGTACACACTGTTCTTATATGCGAAAGACCATCAGATTTTAGTTAAATCACTTATCTGTTTGTTGTTATACTTGTAGACGCTTAATAAATCCAATGACTCCTAACAAATGTCAGCTTGTCAGTCCCCAATCGCCGGCTGTCACTTGCTGCACGTAGACCTCAAAACTGCGTGATGATTTTCAGCAGACTAACTTCCCGTAGGTTTTACGCCTATTACTTGTTGCTATAATATCGAATTTCAAGATAGAATGAGGTAGATGCCAGAATAATTATACGTACCCTGATAACCTGCAATAAACTATGCAAATGTTTTCCGTGGTTCCTATATCGCTTCTATGCTCGAATCTACATTCGTCGGAAAATGATCCTCGCTCCCAGAATTCCCTACCAGGACGGTTGGTCCGTATTATTCACCTACTATAACCGCGAGATTATCACATTGTTTTCAACGAAACCTTTTGCACGTTAAAATGCTATGTACTGTTTGAGGCTTTCGCAGTTACTTGAATTATTCTCCTTAGCATAGAATTTCGGCTTAGACCGCGTAGTATTTGTATATGAACACCCAGCATTTTCTGGCTTAATGTGCCGTGCACCTTGTGAAGTCGAGCAAAAACCCGCGCGATGGCCATGCTCTTTGGTGGCTCGTGTTGTTTGAGTATCTTGAGAACGAGGATACTTAGGCAGATTTGGCCGTTTTGCTGTTTGTGGATCCATATTCACTAACGTTTCGCAAGACCTTGCAGCTTGCATCATCAGAGTGAAAGTCGCACTAAGAACCGAAGGTCGGTGTGGAGCTATTTATAGTCCTCTGTGCCAGGCGCGCAGAGTGGCGTAATGCTGGTTGGTCATCCGAGTGCAACGTAATCCGTGGGGCGTGGCCGTATGACGCACAGTGGTTGTAATGCTTTAGATCGTGTATCACAGGGGTCCCACGTTTTACTAAGCTTAAAGCCATCTTCCCTGTTTATATTATTTGGATGTTTTTCTATTTCTATGGCTTCACGTATCACTCGCGGGAAGTAATGAGGTATTCTGGCAAGTACTCTGGCATGCTCAAATTCTAAAGTGTGCCCATTTGTAAATGTATGCTCAGCTACGGCTGATTTTGTGATGCGTTTGTCTTTGCAATCGCCTTTGTGTTCTTGGAGTCTTAGATCAACGGAACGACCAGTCTGTCCAATGTAACTCGAGCCGCAAGAACAAGGAATGCGATATACGCCAGCGGTTTTTAAACTTGGAATCTTGTCTTTTACCGATCTGAAGCCGTTACCCAAAGTTTCCTTGCTCGTGAACACAGTTTTGATGTTGCATCGTTGCAGGAAATGCAGAAATGCTAAGCCTTCCAGAGGTGGAGATTCTTCTTTAGCCTTTTTTGTCATAGTCTTGTCTAGAGCTTTTCGTATGGCGGTAGTTGTGTATCCGTTCCTTTGTAAAGAGTCAAACAGATGTAGCTTTTCTCTCTCTAGATTTTCCTTGTCTGAGATACGAACAGCTCTTGTCGCCAGAGTCTGGAGAACTGTTGCTTTTTGCATTGGATGATGGTGTGAGTCAGCATTTAGATATCTGTCCGGGTGTGTTTAGGACATGCAGTCTATAGAAAGAAAACACACACGGACAGATATCTAAATGCTGACTCACACCATCATCCAATGCCGTGCAAAAGGTTTCGTTGAAAACAATGTGATAATCTCGCGGTTATAGTAGGTGAATAATACGGACCAACCGTCCTGGTAGGGAATTCTGGGAGCGAGGATCATTTTCCGACGAATGTAGATTCGAGCATGGAAGCGATATAGGAACCACGGAAAACATTTGCATAGTTTATTGCCTGTTATCAGGGTACGTATAATTATTCTGGCATCTACCTCATTCTATCTTGAAATTCGATATTATAGCAACAAGTAATAGGCGTAAAACCTACGGGAAGTTAGTCTGCTGAAAATCATCACGTGAGCGATTTTATCAAGTTAAGGTTAACAATGCTTTATCCCGCTACCACCCCATAAAATCTGGAGTGCCTCAAGGTAGTGTCCTCGGTCCGTTTTTATATTTAATCTTCACGGCGGATATACCCAACCTTGACGACACCACATTTGCTGATGATACAGCAATTATGTCATCTGATACAAATCCTGACATAGCCTCCGAAAAGCTACAAAATCACCTGAATCAATTAGATAACTGACTACCACGTTGGAAAATCAAAGTTAACACCGAAAAGTCGACACAAATCACCTTTACTTTGAGGCGAAATACCTGCCCTCAAGTTTACTTAAATGTTGGTCCAATCTCGGTTTTTTTGGATTATTCAAAAACGGCTAGAACGATTTTTTTGAAACGTTTACATTTTTATTACATTTTTAATGTGTATTGATTTGAGATAGGTAATTTTCCAGTGAAATACTTCTAAAATGGGTTTCTTTCGTTTTTTATTCTATTTTTTTTATTAACTCCTATTTTAAATAGAACACCCGGTATATAATTACCTTTTTGAATTCAGAGAAATAGGGAAATATTGAATAACAGAGGTTTAACTTGGAATGAGGCCGAAATTATAGCGAGAAATAGGAGTAATTGGAGAGCAGTGACGAAGTAAAGTAGAAAAGAAGGAAATGGTACAAAAGGAAGTTACAAGTGAAGTGAAGTGAAAGGGCAAAATACTTTTTAGTTAATTATAAAACGGGAAGCAGGCAGTGAAATTAAAATTACTAGGTGTTCAGTAAGATAAGAGTTTGTTTTACTATAGGATTTTATTTGTTTTTTACGAGTTTACATTTTTTTTCTACGTATTATTTTTATTTATTCTATTTATTTTTTTTCTTCTTTTTACATCTTTCATTTATACTTTTATTTATGTATTAATTGTAAAAACGAATATTTGAGTTCTGTAATGAAAAGTCACACCCTCTACACTTAAAAGTAGAAGTGGGATAGATTATATATATATATATATATATATAAGGCGAAGAATTTGACTGGGAAAGGGGTTATAGTCAACACCAATCTCAGTACTTGGGCAACGATTACAAGAGCTATTAATGGTTTGTTGAAATAAAACCACTTGATGCTAAGGTCGACAAGTTTCGAAATATATTTATTCCATTCTCAAGACCTACGGAGAGGTTACAGATAAGAAGCGATGTTTGTACAATGTAATTAGTTAAGATCTTACCTAACAACTTGCGGCACACAACCGAAAAGGCACATGTAGTTCACAAAACATGTGACTAGATTTCAAATTTTAAATTTACAAAAGCAGTACAGCGAATGCAGCATATCACACAACAAAAAGTAATGCTAGATTTTCCTGTCACCAGGTTACATGTTAAAAATCCACAAATACATTTAAAATTAATTAATTACTACAATTTTTATTAGTTTTAAGCCATAATGGCCGTCAATTTGATAAAATTGTTCAAAACCGATAAGGAATGCAAAGAAGTTATAAACTTTGCAGCTGACAGTCGTGGTTCGCGCATGCGCCTTACGATCGGCGTCGGTAGTATACCAGGGACGTTCAAAATGGAAAGGTACTGTTCGCTGGCACAAGTAAGGAAATTTATGAAATTTAATTAAAGGGTAAATTATTTATTAATGGGAAAGAAAGATATATTATAAGGAGAGTGAAACAGGTTAGGTTGAAAATTATTGACCCTCGATTCTAACCAGGTTGGGGAAAATCTAAAGAAAAATCGTTATTGGACATTGCTAACAGGAGGTGATATGAAACACTAAGGTTGTCAAAGTCTGTTTTTGAATTAAGGGTGTTGTTACTGCCAAAAATGTGGCACATTTCAATAAATAAACGATGGTTACTATTAGATTCTGTTGTAATGATTTTGGTATTATCAAAATCCATCTCATGACCCGTACTGTTGACGTGACTAGCTAAAGCACAGGCCTTAGGTTTTACACGGGAATCGCTTTTGTGTTGGGTAATCCTAGCTTTCAACCTCTGTGAAGTTTGCCCAATATAGGTGGACTGGCAACCATTACAATTTATCTGATAGATGACATTTGGGGTTAACATAATTGGAGTTTTATCTTTCAATTTGGAGAAACAATCTTTTATAATATGGTGGTGTTTATCTGCTATTATTATGTGATTAAATTTGTGGAAAACCCTTTTTATTATGTGGGATAGCCCTTTGATGTAAATTAGACTTTTGTACATAGGGGGTTTGTCGTCCCCGTTTGCAGACCTAACAAGAGGAGTGGCCCTGTTCATCGTATTGGAGAATAAAATGGAATTTAATAGTGAGATTGGATAATTATTTAATTTAAGAATGTTAATTAATTTATTAAGATTGGTCTTATGGAAATCTGGGTGTGAGATCGTAAGGATTCTGTGTTTAAGACCTCTTACGACATTAAGTTTGTGTCGAATGTTATGTATAGATTGAAAATTCAAATACCGACCAGAACTGGTGGGTTTGACGTACCAATCCAGTTTGATTTCGTTAGATGCAGTTCTGATGACCAAAGTATCCAAGAAAGGAACCGACCTATCCTTCTCTCGCTCCACTGTGAATTGAATATGTTTATTGAAGCTATTAAAGACACTCAACACATTGTCGACCTCGCCACCCGGTACTGCGCACACTATGTCATCAACGTACTGGTAAAGAAAGGGAAATTGGAAAGCCAATTTAGGGGTACATTCTTTTATTATGGTATTAACAATGATTTCAGCAAGAATTGGTGAAAGGGTTGAACCCATTGGAGAACCAAAAATTTGTTTGTAAAAAATATTATTAATGAGAAATATGTCGAATCAAAAATGAATTTGAGTAAATTGATAAATTGTGGTTTTGGTATGCTGGTAAATGGATCTATCAGATTCCAATTGTTTTCAACCACCTGTATCACTAAATCCAAAGGAATATTAGTGAAGAGTGAGACCACATCTAGTGAAATGATTTCAAAATTAGGAGGTAAAAGAAATTATTAATCTTTTCGCTGAAAGCGAAACTATCTTTAATTCGGTAGCTATTGTACTCTAGGAAAGCTTTCCCTAGTATTTCTGCTAGATATTTAGAAATGTTTTTTATCAGGAGATTGTGTTGATGACACAATGGGACGGCAGGGTATGTCAGGTTTATGAATTTTGGGAAGGCCGTACAATTTAGGGGAGACTGAATTATGACAAATTAAACGTCTGTAAGACGGAGTATCTATGTAATTATTATTATGTAATTCTTTAATTAATTTATTGTGTTTTGTTTCAATTGACAAAGTGGGGTCTTTATAAGGGGTTTTGTAAACCTGGGTGTCTTGTAAAAGGACCTGCATTTTACTAATGTAGTCAGTCCGTTGCATGGCTACAGTAACATTTCCCTTGTCTGAAGGTAAAATCAATACATCTGGGTTTTCTTTTAAGAATTTATTGCAATCCCTTTCTAATGATGATAAGGGGTTATTGGTGTTATTTTTATTTTTTAGGAAGTCTGTAAGGTGAAAAGCTACTAAAGAGCGATAATTATTTCTTTCCTTGTTGTCTAGAGTACTGATAATATCTTCGATTTGGGAAAGATATTTATAAAGGTTGATTTGTTATTTAAGCGAACAGGCAAACCAAATTTCGGTCCAAGTGAAAGGAACCTTTTAATATTTTCAGGGAAAATAACATTAGTGAGGTTTTTGAACCACTTATCAGGTGTAATATTATTACTACTGGCTACAATAGGCGTCAACAGGTTATTTAATTTATTAACGTTATTAATTTTTATTTTATTAAGTTGAAATTGATATGATTTAATTTGTTTTATATTAAAGGACTTGAAAATTTCTCTAGGTAATAATTGCTTACTCTTCTCCATGGAGATATGTAAGTTTTTATGTAACATTCTAATAGTGTCATTAATATCGTTAATTTCAATTTTTAATATATTGTGCAGTAACCTTTTTTCATTGTTCTCCACTTGTTTGAGAGTCCTGTTGTTCTGATTGTTGCTGAAGAGGTTTTCTGACGCTTTGATGTAGCCTCGTAAATGCACTGGTGTCACTTGGTGTTGAAGGCATTTTCTTAAGAAAATCCTCCTGTTGCGTGCGGCTGCCAGCTTCCTGCTGGTGTTCTGCCACATTTTCATGTGGGTGACTGCTTCATGTCCATACTCCCTGTTGATCATTTGGTAGAAATGCATCCTATTCCTATAACAAAGTCCTTTTCACAGCTCGGTGGTTACTACACAAGGCGAAGAATTTGACTGGGAAAGGGGTTATAGTCAACACCAATCTCAGTACTTGGGCAACGATTACAAGAGCTATTAATGGTTTGTTGAAATAAAACCACTTGATGCTAAGGTCGACAAGTTTCGAAATATATTTATTCCATTCTCAAGACCTACGGAGAGGTTACAGATAAGAAGCGATGTTTGTACAATGTAATTAGTTAAGATCTTACCTAACAACTTGCGGCACACAACCGAAAAGGCACATGTAGTTCACAAAACATGTGACTAGATTTCAAATTTTAAATTTACAAAAGCAGTACAGCGAATGCAGCATATCACACAACAAAAAGTAATGCTAGATTTTCCTGTCACCAGGTTACATGTTAAAAATCCACAAATACATTTAAAATTAATTAATTACTACAATTTTTATTAGTTTTAAGCCATAATGGCCGTCAATTTGATAAAATTGTTCAAAACCGATAAGGAATGCAAAGAAGTTATAAACTTTGCAGCTGACAGTCGTGGTTCGCGCATGCGCCTTACGATCGGCGTCGGTAGTATACCAGGGACGTTCAAAATGGAAAGGTACTGTTCGCTGGCACAAGTAAGGAAATTTATGAAATTTAATTAAAGGGTAAATTATTTATTAATGGGAAAGAAAGATATATTATAAGGAGAGTGAAACAGGTTAGGTTGAAAATTATTGACCCTCGATTCTAACCAGGTTGGGGAAAATCTAAAGAAAAATCGTTATTGGACATTGCTAACAGGAGGTGATATGAAACACTAAGGTTGTCAAAGTCTGTTTTTGAATTAAGGGTGTTGTTACTGCCAAAAATGTGGCACATTTCAATAAATAAACGATGGTTACTATTAGATTCTGTTGTAATGATTTTGGTATTATCAAAATCCATCTCATGACCCGTACTGTTGACGTGACTAGCTAAAGCACAGGCCTTAGGTTTTACACGGGAATCGCTTTTGTGTTGGGTAATCCTAGCTTTCAACCTCTGTGAAGTTTGCCCAATATAGGTGGACTGGCAACCATTACAATTTATCTGATAGATGACATTTGGGGTTAACATAATTGGAGTTTTATCTTTCAATTTGGAGAAACAATCTTTTATAATATGGTGGTGTTTATCTGCTATTATTATGTGATTAAATTTGTGGAAAACCCTTTTTATTATGTGGGATAGCCCTTTGATGTAAATTAGACTTTTGTACATAGGGGGTTTGTCGTCCCGTTTGCAGACCTAACAAGAGGAGTGGCCCTGTTCATCGTATTGGAGAATAAAATGGAATTTAATAGTGAGATTGGATAATTATTTAATTTAAGAATGTTAATTAATTTATTAAGATTGGTCTTATGGAAATCTGGGTGTGAGATCGTAAGGATTCTGTGTTTAAGACCTCTTACGACATTAAGTTTGTGTCGAATGTTATGTATAGATTGAAAATTCAAATACCGACCAGAACTGGTGGGTTTGACGTACCAATCCAGTTTGATTTCGTTAGATGCAGTTCTGATGACCAAAGTATCCAAGAAAGGAACCGACCTATCCTTCTCTCGCTCCACTGTGAATTGAATATGTTTATTGAAGCTATTAAAGACACTCAACACATTGTCGACCTCGCCACCCGGTACTGCGCACACTATGTCATCAACGTACTGGTAAAGAAAGGGAAATTGGAAAGCCAATTTAGGGGTACATTCTTTTATTATGGTATTAACAATGATTTCAGCAAGAATTGGTGAAAGGGTTGAACCCATTGGAGAACCAAAAATTTGTTTGTAAAAAATATTATTAAATGAGAAATATGTCGAATCAAAAATGAATTTGAGTAAATTGATAAATTGTGGTTTTGGTATGCTGGTAAATGGATCTATCAGATTCCAATTGTTTTCAACCACCTGTATCACTAAATCCTTTAATTAAATTTCATAAATTTCCTTACTTGTGCCAGCGAACAGTACCTTTCCATTTTGAACGTCCCTGGTATACTACCGACGCCGATCGTAAGGCGCATGCGCGAACCACGACTGTCAGCTGCAAAGTTTATAACTTCTTTGCATTCCTTATCGGTTTTGAACAATTTTATCAAATTGACGGCCATTATGGCTTAAAACTAATAAAAATTGTAGTAATTAATTAATTTTAAATGTATTTGTGGATTTTTAACATGTAACCTGGTGACAGGAAAATCTAGCATTACTTTTTGTTGTGTGATATGCTGCATTCGCTGTACTGCTTTTGTAAATTTAAAATTTGAAATCTAGTCACATGTTTTGTGAACTACATGTGCCTTTTCGGTTGTGTGCCGCAAGTTGTTAGGTAAGATCTTAACTAATTACATTGTACAAACATCGCTTCTTATCTGTAACCTCTCCGTAGGTCTTGAGAATGGAATAAATATATTTCGAAACTTGTCGACCTTAGCATCAAGTGGTTTTATTTCAACAAACCATTAATAGCTCTTGTAATCGTTGCCCAAGTACTGAGATTGGTGTTGACTATAACCCCTTTCCCAGTCAAATTCTTCGCCTTGTGTAGTAACCACCGAGCTGTGAAAAGGACTTTGTTATATATATATATATATATATATTTGAATTCAGCTTAAAATTTTAGAAACAATTTGTCTGTTCAAGTAACGCTCTATTTTGTACCGTCTTTGTAGAATTTGTAATTTTTGAAAATTTTGTCAAATGCTTAAAAATTAAAAATCAAATTTTTGGATAATTATAAGAACACTTAAAAGGAAGGTTTGTGAGTGTATCAAACCAGATTTTTTAATACTAATCGTGAACGACGATTCATCTTCACAATAATGTAACAGAATTTTATCTACAAAACACACAAATCGCACCTTCTGCTCGCTGATCACCCTTGTTTTGATTTGAACGAATCGTGGCCACGCTTAATAATAGCACAAAGACGCTGATTGAATGACTTAAATATTGCATACATTAATACATTTGGCAACGTTGCCGGAGGCAAACTCCACCGCTGTATTTAACATTTTTAAATACACTGTGACGATTACGTATTATTTATGTAAGGAGTTTGCAGCGCACTATACATACTTTTGAATTTTATATGAAAAAAAATTAAATTCGATTACCCCTCTCTGTTTGCCTTTACTAAGAGGAATGTGGGGGTGCTAACAATATCAAATATACTTGTCTAACATTATTCTTCTTGGTGGATGGGTGGGCGTCCTAAGAGTATGAGGAGGCAAACAGGATACAAATACACACACACACACACACACACACACACACACACACACACACACACAAACACACACGCACACGCACACGCACACGCACACACACACCAACCGGAGAATAAAGGCACGCAAGGAGGAACATCAGAATTATGTTAAGAAGATGGAACACACTTCATCGCTAGTGCATCCTATATGGGATACTTCGCACAAGATTGATTTCGACAACACCAAGAGCATTGCCAGCGTGGAACACAAAGACGCATGCATCATACAAGAAAGCCATCGAAATCGTGAATCGTCCGAATTGTATGAACACCCGCGACGACACAAGCCGATTACCTGCATCGTGGTTACCAACGTTACTACAAGCAACGGCCGGCCATTCTCTACGAACACCAGCCATCCGTTCTAGCAGTACAGCTCCCTCGATGCTAGTTGCCACAGTAATTGATAAACAACCTATTCAGTCAGCTGTACATCAAGTTGACAGTCCGTCGTGTTGCCGTATAACTAGAAACCAAACCAGGACTACAAGGACTTGAAAATGACGAATGTGATTTCGTCGAAACGTCGTCCAACCCCAAACGCCATTCAAGATGTTCTTCAACCAGTTGAAGAAATCTTCGAATTTATTAAGCGGTATGACACCCTGAAATGTTTACCTTTAATATATATATATATATATATATATTACTGTAGAGTAGATTGTAAAACAGCAACTAATAATAATTTAAAAAAAAGTTTTGAAATAAGTTTTAGAGCCTCACGACCTCTGCACCAGCGCGACGTGATATCACAAGCAACTTATTAGGGATTCTTACCATTGATTGTTGCGGTTCTGATTTCCGCTAGTGCCGCCTAAATCTATTTTATGAATGCTCTTAACGGCGTTCTCAAATTTACTGTATGGTTTTTCCAGTTTCTCAGACACTTCATTAGGTAAATCTGGACCCCCTCCGTTCAGCTCGTCACCTATGGTAAACGGGGATTAGACATGAAAGCTATTACTGGTAAATGTAGAGATGATCGAATAAGAAATATTTTTAAATAATAAAATATATTTCCTTAAGCAAATCAGACTTTCAAAAAGGAAGAAAAGCAATTTTAGAAGATCTGTACGGAGTATATAAAACGGATTAATTGATCTTAATAATGTATGAACTTATTACATTACACAGGCCAACAATTTTTAAACTTTTGAAAGTTGATTTTGATCTGACATTTGATTCTGTATAATTTAGGCCTCCTAAATTTAAATCTGAGTACCATTTTCCTCTATCACATAAGGTTTTTTATCAACCTTAAAAAAATAAATAAATGAAAATCTCGGTTGAGTTAAACATTATTTTTATTAGTACAAGAACAAAAACCGAATTAAAAAGTGTAAATTAAATAACAAAGTCTCAAACAATAGTTAAGACCTTTTATTTTTGGAAGATCTCTCCCTCTTGGACGAAAAACTTCGTTTAGTGGATTTTCTTGTGTATTCAATGTTCCATCGACCTTTATATCTGCGTTCCATTTCTTTTATGTCTTGGTGGAACCTCTCACCTTGCTCCTCACTCACGGCACCAAGATTTTCGGGAAAGTAGTCCAGATGTGAGTGTAAATAGTGTAGTTTTATACTCATATTGCATCCAATTCCCTAAATTTCTGTAATATGTTTTTTACAATGTCCTTGTAATTTGGATGTTTGTTGTTTCCCAAAAAACCTTTTTTTGTATTCGCTCCCCAAACTGGTTACTTTGGAAACTGTCTAGGATCCTCAAAATGGCCATTTAGAGGCCTTGTACTTAAAGTCGTCATGGCAACATTTTAGCGGACTCAAATATTAGTTGCCATGACGACTTTAAGTACAAGGCCTCTAAATGGCCATTTTGAGGATCCTAGACAGTTTCCAAAGTAACCAGTTTGGGGAGTGAAAAATACATTTTTGCGCGGCCTCCTAATATAATGCCGCGTTAATGGTAATTGAAACTTCATATTATAATGTTTGGAGAGCTAATACAAAAAACGTTGTATGCAACACGCCCTCAAATGGCTTTAGAGGACTCATCTTCATATTATGGACTCGGCTGCGCTTCGCTCCGCCTCGTCCGGAAACATTACGACTCGTCCCCTAAAGCCTTGCTTTGAGGACTAGTTACATAAAGTACTATTAAAACATCACTAAATGAAATCCATGCAACTTTTTTCGGTTTCGATCATGGTATTCCAAAAATTCCTTCCTTTAATTTTGCATCTGAGAGAGCGGGAAATTTTTCACATAGGTATTTAAAACATGCTCCATCTTTATTTAAAGCTTTAACGTATTGTTTTATAAGTCCTAATTTAATATGCAACGGTGGTAAGAGAATTTTTTGTGGATCAATAAGACTTTCGTGCTGAATATTTTTTGATCCGGGAGTTAAATTAACCCTTTTTGGCCAGTCCTTTTTCACCCAATGTTGCTGTCTGTTTCTACTATCCCACTCACACAAAAAACATGGGTACTTCGTATACCCTGACTGCTGACCTAGTAGAGTCCCGCAATTTTTAAATCACCACAAATCATCCAACTATGGTCCGTGTATTTGATTTTCTCAAGCAGTAGTTTCAGATTTTCGTAGCATTCTTTCATTTGCACAGAATGAGCAACGGGTACCGAAGCAAGAACATTTCCGTTGTGCAAAAGAACAGCTTTAAGGCTTCTCTTGGATGAGTCAATGAAAAGCCTCCAGTCCTCAGAATTGTAGTCTGTACCAAGTTTTTTTATTAGATTAGAAATATCGGTGCAATAAACAAGTGAACCACTTTGTTCAAAATAGCCTATATACTCAGATTCGCGCTTTCTGAAATATGAGATTTTAACGTCTTCTGCCAGTAAATTTTTATTTCGAAGTCTAGATTCCAAAATTTCGGAAAGATCCTTGGGCAAAGCTAAGTCTCTAACTAAGTCATTAAGTTCTGATTGAGAAAATAACTGTGGTTGCTTAGAAACACTCGATATATCACTAACATCACTAAGGTTATCTTCATCAACTTCAGGTTCAGACAAACTGGTGGTAACTTCTTCTAAATTGGCTGGATTCTCAGGTATTGGCACATTTGGGCCATGTGGCACTGGCCTAATTGCAGACTTGAGGCTCGGATAAACAATGTTTTTGAAATTTTTGGTGTTATATCCACGAACATTACACATGCAGAAATAGCAGTCATCATGGTGATTTGTTGGCTCTCTCCATATCATGGGTATTCCGAAAGGTAGGGATCGCCTGGTTCCATTATTCCAATGTCTTAAACCTTCTTCACATATCTTACAAATAATATGTGGCGCCCAGGGTTTGTCTTGATCACCAATTTTTACTTTAAAATAAGCGTAGTATTGTTTTTTAAACAGGGGTGTAATTTTACGTCTAAATTTCTTGACTACAAAAGAACCACACACATAGCAAAACTTATCTGGCTTATTTTTACAAAGTCTTGGCATTTTAAAACGAAATTTTAACTGCACAATGCTCACTAACCTCACGAAACAACGACTGCCTACAACGAACGCAAACATACAATAAACGGGGTTTCTTAAAGACATGCCGCCGCGACCCGAAGGTTTGACTACAAATGTGGGAATCCCAGAAATTATATTTTACCTTCGGGGATTCCCCTCTAACGTTCTGTTAATTTGTACGAAATTTAAGCCAGTGGCGTAGCAATTTCTAGTATTTTATGTAATGTCCCTATGCAAATATTTTTAAAACAATAAATATGACACCTCAAAAATTAATTAAAAAAGTGTGCGTGATGGAAACAAAAAAACATTGATTTTCTATTAGTTTAGCTCCTAAAACTCCAAAAATATGAAAAATACTAAATCACAAAATCTTTGTTGGCCTGTGTTATCGTATTCATTCATGACACTTCAATATATTAATTCAATATTTTCACTAACTGTAACCAATTACAACGCATTATACAAATGACATCACTTAGTTCTCCATAACTTAATATTAGTGTAAGCTGTCTCGGTTACCATTCGCGTATACATTATGATCCCCTATTTGCTTGCATGATCGTTGTGTGGCTTCAATTTGTATTTTGTCGTGCGTAGAACGTTTGAAGGAAGTGCAGAATGTATAGCATTTCTACAATCCACGAATGGAGAAGTTCTCGATGTATCAATTTCATTTATGTTAATCGCATTAGCTTAACACCGAGTTACTACTTAACCAAATTGTTACCTGCACAATTTGGCGCTTTTAGTAGATTGCATATATGGCTTCATAAAATTAAACTCGAACCAATGATTGATTTGTCTTCATTGGAGTCTCTGTCGAGCTGTCGTCGCATTTTGGGAGTTCGAAAATGACAAATGGGGGCTCAACGAAATTATGGCTTGTTCAAGTGATAAACTGCATACATTCTACCGTCTTCGTAATGCAACTTTTTAAATTTCAGAGTTAGCAAATTTAACGTTACAGTTCAGCCATAGTGCATACTGCAAAGTAAATAAGTTTTAACTAGGAACTAGCTACAAACAGCTTTTTTTAGGCAAGCATTTGGAGCATTTCTACCTATACAGGCCAGTAACTCAATAAAAAACTTATAAGTTATAAAAAATATTTATTCAGGATGTCATCACCACTCAAATCAAATGTCTGTAGTAAATAACAGCGGTGGATAATATAAAAATAGTTAAAATATCGGCTGCAAAACAAATTTACCGTAAAATGAGATTATATTAATACCTCAATGGTCTGTTATAGCGCATGTGCTGTGATAAACCATAATTTCGCTTCGAAAGCTCTTATATCAGCCACGGCAATTAATTACAGCAGGAAACATTAAAGGTTAATACGAGTATATAAAATAATGGCTCAATTACACTACTACAATACTACCGACTGTGATACCCAGATATAGAACGAGCAATGCTCAAATAAGGTTAAAACGGGATGTTTTAGAGATTTGCTGTTAACGATAACACTTTTTCACACTGATGAATCCAGGAAGAACATTATTTATTTTATTCTTCAATCGCCATCACCATAAGTATCACCTTTCAAGCTATTGGACCGACAACGAATTTTAAATACTGCAAATATTTTCTTACAAATGTGACTTTCTTGGCCTGTAAGTGTTTCTGTTCAGTAAAAATGTATCTGGCGTTGACCTTCTCGTAAATGTAACCCATTTTTCTAGTGATCCTATACATTATAAATTTTGAACTGATCCTATACATTATAAATTTTGAACTCTCGTAGCGTAATTCTTGTGCCAATTTTAATATATTTCCAAATTAAAATACTTCATCTTTTTGTGGAAATGCCAAATTTTTCGCCCCAGATCCCCTCTAAAGCCGTAATACAGAAAATATTGCGATAGTTGTCTTCCTAGCTTTGAAGTTGTGCTATTTCCAGCAGCATTACATTTTTCGTCGCTAGTAACAGTTCTTGAAATGGTTATACATATAGAACACTTAAAAATATTCTACATTTTTATGCATATTAACCGATTTGATAAAACTTAAGTACTTGCCGAGAAACCGTCTGGAACCATATTGCAAAAGTGCGATTTGCTTTCTTTCTGTTTTGTAATTTCAGATAGTAATGACAATCTGTGTCAAATATTTTAATTTGACATTTTGACTTTAGTAATTTTTACTAACTACGATAAGATGCACCGTTAAATTAATTTCAAATCTGGGCCTGCTGTGAATTCTAAAATTTAGATTTGGAGTATATAGTTGATACGAGCCGTCTCACAGTGGGCTGTAACTACATTAAGGGGGACTTACGATTTTTTTTAAATTGAATTTTTGAGTATCTATACCAATCGACAGAACTTATTGATTATAATAAAACTTGTAACTTGTCATTTTCCGCTAAAATTAGTTTTTATATGAAAAAATGCATTTTCTGTTTTTTTTTTGTATGGAGCGAAACAAAAAATGTATTTCAGCCAATTGCTAGCCGATCTCGGCATGGGACGTACTAGGCCTTATTCTATGACTGTTTTCCGATACCCTTTAGTAAAAAACGCGCGCACAGAGATGCGATTCTGACGGATATACAGTGTGTCACCGAATAGGTGAAACGACTCTTGTGAAAGATAAAAAATTCTCGATTTAAATTTTCAGTTTTTGGGGTTCAGCCCTGTTTGGTTAAAGTCGAATTTCCAACATAATTTCAGTTTTAAGAAATCAAGTATGCCTTGGAAATTTTCAAAAAATTTATTTTTCTGTAATGTACAGTAGCTTTTATGTGGCAAATACGACAAAAAGTTATTAAGAAAAGTTGTTTACCAAATTTCAAAATCCTCGGCCAACTATGATCTTTCACAATTTCTTTTATGTTTAGATCCCAAATCAAAGAATTTTACTTTTAACAAAGATTTTTATTGGAAAAACAAATACTTTTAACAAAGGTTTTTATTTCATAATAAAAAACTGTTAAAATAAAATTCTCTGATTTGGGAAATAAACATAAAAATAAATGTGAGATCAAAGAGGATTTTGAAATTTGGTATAGGGGTCTAGATGTCGATTCTAAACAACTTTCCTTCATAACTTTTTATCGTATTTGCCACAAATAGGGTACTTTACCTTACAGCAAAATAGGTTTTTTGAAAATTTCCAAGGCATACTTGATTTCTCAAAACTGAAATTATGTTGGAAATTCGCCTTTAACCAAGCACGGCTGAAGACCAAAAACTGAAAATTTAAATCGAGAATTTTTTACCTTTCACAAGAGTCGTTTCATCTTTCCGGGGACACACTGTATATCCGTCAGAATCGCACCTTTGTGCGCGCGTTTTTTACCGAAGGCTATAGGAAAACAGTCATAGAATAAGGCCTAGTACGTCCCAAGCCGGGATCGGCTAGCAATTGGCTGAAATACGAAATTTTTTGTTTCGTTCCATAAAAAAATGCTTTTTTTAATATAAAACTAATTTTAGCGGAAAATGACAAGTTACAAGTTTCATTATAATCAATAAGTTCTGTCGATTGGTATACTTAAAAATGCAATTTAAAAAAGATCGTAAGTCCCCCTTAATGCAGTTACAGCCCACTGTGCGTCTGTCCAAACAAAAACAATCCACGTATGTGCTAAAACGCTCCCCCACTCCAGTCCGTCATAAAAATGACTGTTATTTTTGTCGGAAAAGAAATAGCTACATTTCCAATTCGGCCAGAGCGGACGGATAATAAAAATCCTGAAAAGCCGACAATAAAACGCCTTGACCGGCCAGAGCAAAACGACCGTTAGGAACCAATACGCATTTAAAGTCAGGTAAACAAACAAACCTCTAGTTCAAGCATCCTTGCACGAACTTACCCCGTGTAAGGACTTTTTAGAAACAGAAAAATATCAGCCAACAGCGAAAAGGAAAGAGGAAATCCAAACGGCAAAAATCACCGAGCGCGCGCTTTTTTAAGAAAATCAAACTAGAAATTCATACCGCGGCAAAGCAGAATTAGACCAACATACCCATCATAAAACTCACGAATTTAGAACAATTGCTCGACCATAATTTCTATGAAGTTTGGGCAGGTAATAAAGGTTCGTGGGCAGGACCGTCATTAAAACCCGCGTCGGAGAACAACATCAAGCCGGCAAATATAAAAGATTTTCCGCCATTTTGGACTGTTAATTATCCCTTTATTTTATTAGATTATATCTTGCATTATATACAGTGATCGCCAAACAATTGGCATCAAATGGGAAACTTTTTTATTTAGAAGTTTTTGGAAAATCAAAACCCTGGCGATTGAAGGTGGTTGAAAGTTGAGCCAAATAAAAGTTGTCATGTAACTTCCGTTATCTGTCCAATTTTACATTTTTTGAAAACAATTGCGAAAAATGTATTTACTAGCCAAGATAGAGAAAAATTACAAGAAATTGTTGTTTAAAATGTGATATTCTATTTAAATACAAAGGCTGGCTCAAAATTTTGAAGAAAAAATAATAAATGTTTAGAACATGTAAACTAGATAGAAAAAATCTCCTCATTAAGTCAACTGTAAAAGAACATTTACAAGATTCTTGTAACAGTAATTCATCAACAAAGTCAGAGTAGAGTTTTCAGAATTCATTTAAATAGATATGAAATAATACGATTATATTCGCTTTATTAATAGTACAAAGCACCGGCCTCTACACCGCTAAGGTAACCAGGCTGCGCCTCAACCAGCAATATTTATGCGCAAGCGACAAGAATGCACGGATGCACTTTCAGCTCTTAACATACAATATATTATTATGAACTTAGTGTGTGTTCGTATGATTTAGTAATAAAGGTGATAAAACGTGTGTAATTCTTAGTTCGTATTAACAGTAACGAAATATTTGTATTTATTGCTGATATTTCTTTTTGGTGGAAATAATAATATAAAAAAAGCATTTTTGCAACCAACAACTGTAGGGTGACACAAGAAAAATTTAATTACTTTTTAACTTAATGTAGGCTAACCAGGACACTTACGATGTCATTATGTACTTGCTATGTAGATGTACGACGGTCGGTAAAAAAATATGGGCAATCCTTCGCAGCCAAAAGGTTAAAGACTATATTTCAGAAGTAACTGCCGTGCCGATGTTCCAAAAGTTTAAGAACTAAAATTACGTCGATAGTTACATAGTCTAAAGCAGTGGTTCCCAAACTTATTTGGCCTACCGCCCCCTTTTCAGAAAAAAATTACTCAGCGCCCCCTGGAAATCTACATTCTTTAAGCGAACAAACAGAAAGATAGTAGTGGTAGCTTCTTGAGACTGATTATTGCCTATACGAGTATTTCTAGGTAGGAAATTATAGCAATTAAAAAGTACAAGGAAGGATTTATACATTAAAAGTACAACATAAATATTTGAGAATTGTTTAATGAATGATATATTAGATACAGTTACTGTTAAATTGCGAATAGTTTATTGAAAATGTTCGAGCATATAAATTGATTTAGTTGGGATAGATCAGAGCTTAGATTTTAATTTGTAGGTATTAACTGACAATCGAAATAACTAAAGTGAAAGCCAAAGTCAAATGATTATCTGAAGAAGTCAATTATGAAATGTTATAATAAAATATACCATAAATTTTGTATAAATTATTATTGCTAGAGAAAATAATATTTTTAAAATAAACAAATCTGTTCTGAATTTGTAACCTGTATTTTGAATAAAAGCAAATTTGAATAATAAATGCTCTTTATTATAATGGTATTTACTTTCTGGATGGTGTATAAAAGGGTGTGATAAAGTAAAATTAAAGAAACGGAGAATAAACCGACTGAATAAATAAAGTAATAAATGGTATGAAGAAGAATAAGAACATTTAATAATGGTAAATAGTCTTCATGGAATAAATAAATCTGTAACTTGCATTTTGTGTGTTTATTTGGAAAATAATGATACAAAATGTTACACAACAGATGAAATATGTACGAATAGTTTTTCTAAATCTTTTTATCTTCTCTTCCTTCTTTAAGCTTTCACCGCCCCCTTATTTTATTCATCGCCCCCCAAATGCACCCGAGGCTACTATCGCCCCCCTGGATCGTTCCAGCGCCCCCCAGGGGGCGATATCGCCCACTTTGGGAATCACTGGTCTAAAGCGTTTAATGTAAAATTGCGGCATCCTCGAGAGTCGACCATGAACACATCGTTAAACGATATGAGGCTTATGCAGCACATACGAAGGATCTCCATATATTGCTTATTAAGGAACGTGCATATGGGAGACTGTCGTTGATTAATTTAGCTGCGTCAAAGTATGTTGTTTTATTAAACCCACTACCGGGAGATACCTTTCCATCTTGCACCAATAATATTACCTTTGATCTAATTATCCAGTCTCAAAGGAAGTTCTAGTTCAGCATCTCTCATCCATGAACATTTTTACAAAAATCAGTGAACCCGGTTCCGCACGTATGTCAAAGGCTTCCTTTAATGGTAAAATCCACGTAGCTTATTCATTACTGTTAAAATTGTTTGTTATATAAAACCAAACTATCGCATTCTCGATTAATTATTTTGCCAACATCATTTTGCAATCAACAGTCAAATCTGAAATGATTACTGCGAAGCAAATAACTTAATCAATAATGTCCGAAAAACATGAATGAGGAATTGCAGACAGCACAAAAAACGCTATCACAAAATGTCTGCACAATTCATATCACCTCCATATTTGCTGCATCTGTTATAACTGTTGGAAAACTGTATCGTAAGTGTGTTAACCCCGATAGGAATCATATCATACTTGGTTAGAAATCAATTGTTATATGACGCAAATAAAATGCAGCTAATTATTGTTAAAATAGTTTTTATTTGAAAACGCACTCAAAAACTGCAATAAGCAATATTAAATAGAATAAAAGACATCGCTTTAGATAGCTATATAATTAAATAAAATGGAATGGCAGCACATTAAAATTGAAATTAAATTGAAATGTTTGCTGCAATTATTTAATTTTACAAATAACAACATAGTGAATTCATTTTTATCTTCTATCTATTGTACACTAATAAAGCAAAAATTTAAAAAAATCGTAAATTTTCAAAGGAAACACCAGAGTTAAAGATTTATTTTTTTCTTACGAAAAGAGATTATAGCAGGCTCGCAAAATGATGGATTACATTGTACACACCCTTTACTCAAAAATAAAATGAGAATGTGAGAAAGATGACGTAGATATTCTAAAAATGGCAGTTCGGCAAACTATAACGCTCATATTTCTGAATCTTTATGCCTAGAGATATCGATCAAAAGTAATAATAAAATAACAACCCTTGTTAGCACACTTTTTACAGAAAAATCCAAGAAAGTTATGCAAAAATTGTGGATTTTACACATACACTTTTCAAATTGACCTTTAACTTACATATTTTTTTAAATTAGACTTATACCTGCTCAACAATATACACTGTTAACAAGACATTGAACACGACTAACATATAACATATTAAATAGCAGCAACAGTAAGTTGATCGAGTTTGCAGTTGTTAATTAGTTGAGGTTCACTATGCGAATACTTTTATTTTTGGAGGAGAAATCTTCTTAAGACATCAATACGCCCGTACGTATTGGCGTGCAGGATTCTTGCCTGCTAAAACCCCATTTCGCCACGTAAGGCACCCGGAAAGGTTGTGTGTATCATACATCAGGTGCATCTGGCAGCCAGGTAACTCACTTCCAACTATCAGTAGCTTCCATACTTTCTTTGCTTTCTTTCGCTAAAGGCCCTGCACTCTACGTTATTCTGCCTCTTTTTTACTTAGAACCGTTCTTATAAATTGATGTATTTTCTTCCAGTTTTCGAGTGTTTGTGTCATTGTATCAATTATGTTATGTACGTTTAAATTCATTCCAAGGTTTATGTATAATTGTGACCGCTGTCTGTGCCACTTATCACAAGTCATCACCGTATGCTCCGCTGTATCAATTTGACCGTAGTATATGCAATTTTCTGATTCTGATTTACCGATTTGATGGGTATATGTTTTAAATGACCCGTGGCCTGTAAGAAATTGGGTCATAAAGTAGTCGGTTTTCCTGAATTTGCACCATATCCATATGTCAACCTGTGGTATAAGTCTTTTTGCTTGTTATTTTCCCATCTCCTCGGCCATTCGGTTATGGTATCGACTCTTGGCTGAACGACTGCCTCTTCTCTCTTTAATTATTAGGTCAATTGGTGTCACTCCTGTGATAACATATAACGCCTCTGCTGAAGTCGTTTTGTATGCGCTAGCTACATGTAGTAGCATTTTCCTCTGAAGGCTCGTTAGCATTTTCTTATAGTTTTCGCAATATATCGTGCCATATAGGTGTCCCATAAGTTATTGTAGATTTTACCACTCCATTTAGCATCGTTCTTTTGTAACTACCCAATCCGCTAATGTTAGGCATTATTTTAGTTTGGGCTGTCACCCGTCTTTCGGCTTTCTTTATGATTTTGCTTCACATGTTCTCTAAAACTGAGTTTCTCGTCTAGCCAAACCCCCAGATACTTCACATGCCTGGCAGGTCTTATAATATCCTCGCCCACTTTAAAGGTTATCTCGTATCGTTTCCTTAATCCCTGGATAATTACCGCTTCTGTTTTATTAGTGGCAATTGTAAAGCCGTTATTTTTCATCCATTTCTCAATGGCCTCTAAAGACTCGTTTGCATCCTCCATCAGAGATTCCTCGTCCGTGGCCGTTACTGTAAGGGCAAAGTCGTCCGCATATGCTGTTGTAGCGCAGCCCTCAGGAATTGGTAACCGTAATACAGTATCATAGAGGACATTCCACAATGTTGGACCCAAAATAGTGCTCTGTGGCACCCCCTGCGTCACATGCATCTTCGCCTTGCCTTTGGAAATCACTGTGTCATTTAGGTAACTATCTATCACGTTGACCAAATATTCACTGATACCTATCTCCGCCAGCCTATTAATGGTTTTGCTCCATGTCGCTGTGTTAAATGCATTTTTATTGTCAATTAAGATTATAGCCCCCCATTTCATCGTACTATCGGTAGCCAACGTAACCACTCGTTCGATTGCATTAATGGTAGATCGTTTGCTTCCGAAACCAAATTGAGAATCTGAGATGCCGTTTCTTGCTTCTAGTTCGGCCTCCAATCTGCGCTTGGCCATGTTTTCATATAATTTGCCTATAGTATCCAATAAGTATATTGGTCTATACTTTCTCGTACCATCCTGTTGTGTGGTGCCTTTTGGAATGAGACATACCTCAGCTTTTTTCCACGTGTTCGGAAAACTTTTATCCTCTAAGACCTAAGAGATTGTTCATTATTTCTAGTATACTGTCTGGAATTAATTGCACCATTTCTTTTACTGCTTCAGCTGTAATCCTGTCCGGCCCCGGTGCTCTCTTTGTCCTTAATTTATCTGCTGCTATGCGAATACTAAGTTTAAGTTTTATTTGTCACTTAATCATCATCACTGTTGTCACTCAGATAGATGTCTTGCGTTGGATTACGTTTTAGTCATACATGGATTCCTCGTTGACCTAGATTATAGTAAGCAGCACCACTACAGTTTGTAAGATATTCATGATTTTTTTAAAAAAGATTTGCAATGTGTTGTTCGACTGTGGAAATGCCTAATTCATTGTGTAGTTCCTGGTTGGTGACGAACCAGAGAGCGTTGATTCTAATGATTTTGTTTTGGAGCCCCTGGATTCGATATAGACTGGTTTTTGACGTTTTTCCCCAAATAACACACCCGTAGAGGATTAAAGGGTTTATCAGCCATTTATAAAGGGAGTGGCCCATTTGGCTTGTATTGTGGACTTTCGATTCATAATTGGATATAGTTGGATTAACCTTGTGTCCTTCATTTAGTTTGTTTAGTACATGATATTTTCATGAAAGTTTGGTGTCAAGGTAAATAACCAAATATTTAATCGGCTCGTCGTTAGTAGGATTTGGGAAGACTCGGACTTTTCGGACCCGTCAAGTCCGGGTAGAACTCAGTCGGACCCGTCGAGTCCGAGTCCAGGTCCGGGTATTTGATTTTCTCTCCAAGCACGCACGCACGCACGCATGCACGCGCACACACGCACGCACGCGCACACACGCACGCACGCGCACACACGCACGCACGCATGCACACACGCAGCACACACACGCACATACACACACACGCACACACACACACACGCACATACACACACACACGCGCGCGCGCGCACACACACACACAGACACACACACACACACACACACACACACACACAGACGCGCGCGCACACACGCACACACACGCAAACGTGAAGATCTGTTGAAATCGAATACTTCCTTTATTGTAAAAGGAAGTAAAATTGGCCAAGAGTAAACTGCCTTTATTAGAAGAGATAACAAGAAAAAGTATTAAGAAAAGTTGTTTAGAATTAAGAGTGATGGCAGACAGCTACCATAAATGTATGTTGCTATAAAGAATAAAAAAACATTAAAAAATCAAAGTAAGCCGATTTGTCTGTAAATTGAAATTCTACCATCTCTCTTAATTCTAAGCAATTTTTTCTTAATACTTTTCTGTTATTTTTTCTAATAAAGGTAGTTTACTCTTGGCCATTTGTAAAAATCGATTCGAAAAACACCCTGTATATTAATTAATTTGATTGATTTTCTCAAAATCTTGGTTTGAGAACAATCAGGAGCGAATCCTAGAATATCAGCTTCTAAGTCGAATATTTTTTATTATTTACAACTTATGTGAACTCAGTCAGCGGACACACTGTATATACGTACTAAACATTCACTCACCAACATCAATTTTTGTAAAACATGTTAAATGGGACATCTTCATCTGACGAATCCCCAGCATGATATAACATTATTGTATTCAACAATTCTAGTGTTTTAATAAAAGAAATTTTAGTTGCATATGTTACTAACAATCAGCTAACTGCAACAATTTTTAAACCACAGAGATTAAACAACCAGGTTTTCCACTAACAGGAAACTGCTTTCAACGACGAAAACACGTTAGAGCAAAACAGCATGCATGGCCATTCAACATTTGTTTAGCTTCGAAGCAGATTACTAAACAAATTAGCTTTAACGACATATATTTAATGAAGTGCAAAAGTTCTGGCATTTATTGCCATTACTCAACATTTATATCCCGCCCAACTGCAATTGCAATTTGCTCGAGTTTGTATTCTGGATCTGTTCGGTACTGAATATTATGTTTTACATTACAATATGTGGTAAATCAGAATGGCGAACCTGCCACTTTCTCATAGTCGTAAGATTCATTTTGATACTGTAGTTTACGGTGTGTTGCTGCCGATAAGTGATTTAGTTCAAGGGAATAATTGTTTGGACGTTTATTTGCTGCAGTTTGCCATGATTAATAAAAATTAGGTGTGACAAAATGCCTACAGAAAAACCAACGGATATACTCAAATAACGTAAGAAGGTCGCGTTCTCACAATTTATTCAATGCAAATTACAATTGCGTCAGTGTTGCACCGGTAATTCACCGGCTGTCAACATGTTTTATAAACAATCTCGATAATTAACAATGTCAAATTTAACTTTTTGATTAATAACTAAATTTGAATACTAACTAGACCGGAAAATGTTTAAAACCTCACATTTTCATTATGTTCCTAATACAGGGTGATTTCTTAGGTCTAAGCCAAACTTGGCCACATGAAAGCTGAGGAATTCTAAGGAAAAAAAACCCTTTGGGTATATGCCCGATTTCAATTATTTTAGGAATTAGAAGACTTCAAAGCTTTAATTAAACAAATTTACAAAAATTAATTACAGAAATGAAGATCACATAAATAAGTAAATAAGTTACAGCAGTAAGTGCTCAAAATGTCCGCCTTCTGCTTGAACACATGCCTCACAACGACGCACTAAAGGGTTTTTACTCTAGTGAAAACGTTTGGTCGATTTCTTATTTTAAAGTTTTATGAAGGTCTCATCGCGTAACCACTGGAATTATTGTTAACAGTTAATCAAAGTTGCCTTGGAAAAAAACGAATCTGCACATGTCAGTCTGCTGTCAGTGTTGTTATTTATCAGTTATTATTAGGTATTGCATATTATTACGTTTGTTCAGTTACTGTAACAACTGAAAATGTACGCTTATAGCACAGAAGAGTATTCTGATATAATTTTCGTCGACGGGTATTGTAATGGAAATTCACGCCAAGCAGTACGTGAATATCAAGAAAGCTTTTACCAATTCTTTCCGAAGACTAAGAGAAACAGGCAACCCTGCTCCAGCAGCAGCTATTCGACCCCATGTTGTTCAGGTGGAACAGGAAGAAGCTGTAATCAATGCTGTTACTGATAATTAGCACACGGAGAATAGCAAATACTCTACACGTAACTCAGAATTTTGCGTGGCGCGTACTAAACCGCGAGGTTTTACATCCATATCATCCACAACATGTTCAAGCTCTACATATTGGAGATGCTCAGCGAAGGCTAGCTTTTTGCAACTAGTTATTGCAGCAACATGCCTAAAACAATAACTTCTTTTCACATGTTCTCTGGTCTGATGAAGCATGTTTTACACGAGACGGTATTAATAATTACCACAATGAACATATCTGGGCATTACACAATCCGCATGCTATTAGAGAACGGAGATTTCAACAACGATTTAGTGTGAACGTCTGGGGAGGAATTTTCAACGACAGTTTATTACCTTTGTATGTGTTACCAGAGCGCTTGAGCGCCGATATTTACAGAGATTTATTACAACACCTTTGACCATCTTGAAGATGTACCTCTTAACATCATACAACATATGTGGTACCAACACGATGGTGCCCCACCTCATCGTGGACGGGTTGTCGTCGAGTGGTTGAACCAACATTTTGAGCAACGCTGGATTGGTAATGGCGGTCCAATTGCATGGCCTCCGCGTTCCCCAGACTTAAATCCGTTGGATTTCTACCTATAGGAACATATGAAACAAATTGTTTACTAGGAACAAATAAACACACGGGAACAGTTACTTCAAAGAATAGAGGACGCTGCTACTGAAATAAGAAATCGACCAAACGTTATCACTAGAGTGAAAACCCTTTAGTGCGTCGTGTGAGGCATGTGTTCAAGCAGAAGGCGGACATTTTGAGCACTTACTGCTGTAACTTATTTACTTATTTATTTATATGATCTTCATTTCTGTAATTAATTTTTGAAAATTTGTTTAATTAAAACTTTGAAGTCTTCTAATTCCTAAAATAATTGAAATCGGACATATGTCTAAAGGGTTTTTTTCCTTAGAATACCTCAGCTTTCAGGTGGCCACGTTTGGCTTAGACCTAATAAATCACCCTGTATAACTGCGATACGATCTTTCGCGCGAACTCCAAAGCTCGTGCCACCATTCTGCCTTCGTTGCCAGCGAGGCGACGCCCACGGTTTGCACACTCTCCCTAAACTTTCGGGAACAAGTTTAGTTACCTAGCGCAACTACAGATGACGCTAGGTAAGTGACAGAGAAACGTCTATCTTTATATGCGATGCCGCCCGTTCATTTTGGACGCCTGGGATGACACATCATTTTAAACTCGAAAATTGCTACTGTTCATGTGGAATGCTTGTAGTTTTAAAAATCCTTTGTTTTCTTTGTAGTAGCCAGCCCAGCCAACCTTTCACAGCCTTTGCCGAAAGCCATTTTGAAATTTGTGTTGTCTTTTGTTTGTGTTCTGTGACATGTTTTGTGTACAATTACAATCATAAGATCCGTGTTGAGTCCCGGGACAGTGGCGGTGATATGCATAAGCGGGAATAAGCGTTGCTAAGGGGCCCGGGTCCTTAGAGGGCCTTTTGGGGGGGCCGGTAAGTTCGCTGATTAAATATCTCGATATCTTCTACTTCATTTCGGTATACATTGATAGAACTGCAACCTCAGTCCCCCACTCTCAGTTACCAGTCATCAGTGATCAGACTCGATTTGAGAGCTTTGAAAAACTATCAAATATTTCTGAAGATTTAGAACCGAAAAACGTTTTAAGTATGCAAGAAGCTGAACAGGTCCGATGTGATTTACTTCAGAAAAAGTATTCTGATGTCCTCAATAATAATCACGCCATTCAGTTTGTGAACGCTATTTCCTTACTAAACGAAGATTTAAATGATAGCATGAGTGTTCCAGATCTGACAAGTTTATTCCAACAGAAATATAGTGTTCTCGAAAGCAATTTTGGAGAAATTATTACTGCATTGGTTTTATTCTTGACCCTACCTGTAACATTAGCCACCATAAAAAAATGATCATTTAGCAAGTTGAAAGAAATAAAACATTATGTAAGAAATTCTACTAGCCAAGATAGGCTAGATGACTTTCCGGTTTTGTCAATTGTGCAAAAAGCATCGTCTACGATGGACATAAAAATCTTGTGGAACAATTTGCTGTCAATAAGGCCAGAAAGATAAATTTTTATTTCTGATCAATTTATTTTTACGGCGTTTTACAGATATTAATGATACAAATAAATACTAAGTAGTTGTTACCTATTTTGACGTGAATTCTTAGGATTTTACCTGAGTATTATTTTTTCTACGACCACCACTAAAAGTAGGTCTTAATAGCGCTAGCTTTTTCACGAAAATTGACGTTTTATAAATCAGCCTGTTACAAGTGAAATCATCTGTTTACTTTTAGCCCATGTGCTAAAAGTAAACAGCTGGGGTTGGAATTAGAATTTAGAACTGGAAGTGAGGTTGTCCAGTTATTCTAGTTACTTCTTTCGTTAGAGGTAAACCGTTTTTAAATAATTAAAGCATTATGTAATGAATAAAGTAAAATGTGCACATTTATAATTACCTTTGATAACTAACTTTGACAGCTACCGGCTGCAGAAACGGTCACCTGCGCGTCAAGGCCATCTCTTTACTATGACATGAATTATAACTGTCATAAATGCAAACCTTTGTTAAATCGACATATATGGGTTAATAACAGTAAACTTAAGGCCGTACATAAAATATTGTGGGCAAACTCGTGCTAAAAGTGTTTATGCACGAGACATGTTATGAAACTCAGCCTTCGGCTTCGTTTTATCATTTTCATGTCTCGTGCATAAACGTACACTTTTAGCACTTGTTGCACAAATAGCTATTATTTTACTAGTGTTACCTAGGTAGATATTTATCCATCAGTTTTCTTCGTATTTGTGCCTATGCCAACTTGAAGATTTTATTTAGTTTTATATTTTTAATTGATATTTTGTTAGATATGTTAGTTATAGAATGTGTTAAATATTAGGCATTTACTACTCTATTTCTGTTGGTTATAATAGGACACATTTTTTCAATTTAATGACTGACAGTTTTATGGTGACAATTGACAATGTCAGTAGTTTTTTGGTTAAAATGGCATATTTAGCCCGCTTTATAACTGTGATTTCTGCATTTTCTTCAAACACGGTCGTGTTAATAACGGCTGTGTAAATGATATTGCCATTTTTGTGGCTACTTGACTGTATGGAAACTGCCACTATGTATGTGGGCGTGGAAAAACAATATTAAATATTTTGTATAAAGCTTAAAACAATTGTTATTTATTATAATTTCATATTAAGTACTCTATACCGGTAGAAAAGCGAATACGGGATATTTTTATTGACCGTTTAGGCAATCAGAAGCTGGTTGCGAAAGGTAATCCCAGATTGCTCGATAATTACAGGGTGTGTGATACACATTTTGCTGCGACGTGCAGAGAAGGAAAAAGAGAAACGCCTGGCAAATTGAAAAAAATTGCACTACCTACATCACATTTACCAGGTTAGCATTTAGTTTAAGTAAAAGGCATCTACTCACTGGTAATAATTCATTTTACGTGGGTGGGCTGAAAAATAATGCTTGTAGAACGCGAACGCAATGACATATGGAGACGCGCATGGTTGTATTCGGAAGCTACATCCTTCCTTTATGCGCATGCCACGTTTGAAGGAGTTTGGTTCACCAATTCGTTTTTTAGTAGCGGAAGTGTGGACGTGGAGACGTGTTCTCGTGCTATGTCAACGCGACTTAAACTGCGCACGGTTAAATAATTTTTAACTGCTGAAAACGTGTATCCTACTGAGATTCATCGCCGGTTAAAGGCCGTTTATGGTGAATCGATGGGTAATAACATTTCGTGGTTGCGATCCCGGAAAAGCGGTAATTGACGACGAAAACGCAGCGGACGTCCGATCACTGCCACAGATGATGAACATCGCAAACGCGTCGACAATTTGACCCAAAATGGGCGGCAGTTTGCGATACGCTTTTGAGTGATTCGCCGGTCATTTTCGATCAAATTGTCGACGCGTTTGCGATGTTCATCGTCTGTGGGAGTAATCAGACGGCCGCTGCGTTTTTCGTCGTCAATTACGGCTTTTCCGGGATCGCAACCACGAAATGTTATTACCCATCATTCACAGTAGTCCTATCAACAATATCGTCACCATAAACGGCAACGAATCTCAGTAGGAATCACGTTTTCAGCAGTTAAAAATTCTTTACCCGCGCGCTGTTTAAGTCGCGTTGACATAGCACGAGAACACGTCTCCATACTTCCTCTACTAAAAAACGAATTGGTGAACGAAACTGCTTGAAACTTGGCATGCGCATAAAGGAAGGATGTAGCTTCCGATTACAACCATGCGCGTCTCCGTAGGTCATTGCGTTCGCGTTCTACAAGCATGTGTGCATTACTTTTCAGCACACCCGTAGAAAGACAATGAAGAATCGACGGAGTAGAAGAGCTGTTTTAGTTTCCCGTCGGAAAACAGAAATATGTTACGCCTCAGAAAGTTAAAGGTAAGCACGTTGGTTATTGTAAATAATTAAGATCGATTAATAGATTTATGATTACTGTTTTGAATTTAGATGTGCTCGATGGATTTCAAGAAATAGAGTCCATGTCATCAACATTTGTTTAGTTTGAGTTTAGGTCGAGCATTCACCGAGAGCGTAAGTAAGCTACGTGCAAGGGCGATAGCTGGTTAAACCTTTGTTGTAACAAGCCACTATGGCTTGGTTTTGCCGAAGATGAAATATTGAATTTAAAGGAACTGATAACATTTTATGTTGTAATGGGTGGTGTTATTGGGATTTTCATCCAAAATGTGTTGCTGTGGACGACGAACTCTGCAAATGTGTACCAAAAATAAAACATATTCTGTGGTGCTGCCAGAGAGATGGTGCATTATTACTCAATTTACAAGAAAATTGTTGATGATAAGAAAAATACACTGGGGGCGCTCTTGGGAAAGACATGATGTGCTGTCTCGAATCTGTTAATACACAAAAAGCAGCTATTTCAACGCTAAACGGCAATTACAAGGAGAAATCTGCAGCGATGGAAAGTAACATAAAAAAATGTATCAAAAATCAAGATCAGGGCAAGATAACATATGCAGAAAAGCAAAAATAAAAAAGAACTTACCAGGTTTAGTAATAAAACCAAAGAATACAGGACAAAAGATCTTTGTGACCAAAGAAGAAATTAAAAGCAATATTAATCCGACAGGTATCGGAATATCTGGAGTGAAACGCGTCAGTAAAGGTGGAATTATCATAGAATTTAGTACCGTAGAATGGGGCGAAATTGATCAGTGTAGATTTTAAATTTCCTACAGTGTTTTACTTTGCCTACAAATTTGGTTATTAATGTGATAATTAGTTGTAAGCATGTACTTAATGATTTGTGGTGAAAAAATTTTGATTGCTCATTTTTTAAATTAAATATAATTAAAATAGTTAATGATCAACTTCATACTTACAATGGGACCAATTTGATCATAGTTGTTTTTGTTATGCACGGCGATCGTATGAGCTGAATGGTTCTGAACAATTTGACCCCGGGGAATAAATTCCTATCGGTTCAAAAGTTGTATTAAAATATATAATTTGTGGTGAAATTGGTCACAGTTTCTCAAATTGATCAGTGACAGAATCAAACAATTTGATTTTTAAACAAAATAAAGGCATATTTTATCAAAACTTTATTAGCAGGTAATTGACTGTTACAAAAAATATGATATTAAAACATTTTCACATCTCATTAACATCTATTTCCTTGTCAAAGGTATATGAGACTATTTCTCCGGAGCTAGTTTATTGTGGACTGGGCATAATAGCTAAAATGTCCGTAAAATGAACCGCAAACTTGTCTTCTTGTACAATTTCAAATGCTTTCTTGCTTTGATTTATAGACTTTAAGCCTACTACTTCAAACTCTCCATCATCTTCGGTAGCCTCAACAAGAGGAATATAGCGATATGTGGTCTTTTTCCTTAAACCGCATTCACCAATATAAAGTTCCCAACAGTTACATCTTCTTCATTTGGTGCGCAGTATTGCCTTTCAGATTTCACCTCTTGGAAGAAATTTTCAATTGGTTCGTCATCCGAATTATCTTTTGTTAATGGCCCATCTGGTTCACTGTCACTATCTGAAGAAATGTTATTGGGTCCTACGACACTTTTCCCAGCTTCTACAGAAATCTTCTGCCTTTTGATATTCGTTCTTGAAGGAGGTGCTGTATACCTTTGTTCTTGCAGATAATTTATCAACACGTTATTGACTGCATTTTCCGGCATAAAATTCTCAGATGGGATTTTCTGCAGAACTCGGTGCGGACCAAAAGGCATAATTTCCGTTGCTGCAAACGAAGAAATCAAATCAATTTTTATGGCTCCATCTTTGTTCTTCTTATCCATTTCATTTAGAGTTGCTGCTACCAAATGTGGAAAGTCTTTTTTATCGATGGAAGTAGCAAGTTTATGCGTGTTTTTCCATCCGGTTAGTATTGACCTCCAAGCTATCTTGAACGGTCTAAAAAAGCCAACCTCCAAAGGTTACGTAAGGTGCGTTGCATTTTTGGGGAGGCACACAAATGCAATATCGTTGTCTTGGCATAATTTCAAAACTTCATTTGTAAAGTGAGATGACAAGTTATCTCCTAGCAGGATTTTGCGTCCTTCAAGTTTTTTAGCATGAGGCAAAAAAAAACTGAAATGAACCAGTCCGAAAATGTATGTGCATCAATCCACCCATGATGGGTTCTATTGTATGGTGAACCTTTCACAACATGTCTCGATGCAACATGGGGGGCCTTGTGGTCCTTTCTCCGTACACTGGTGCCACATTTTCTCCGATTTATATATAACATATGGAGGTAAGAGGACCCCAGAAGCAGAACCGCACATCATAATACTTGTTGCTGTTTTAGCAAAGTTACAAACTTCTTTCTGGATATTTTGTTCCTCTACGAAAAATCTTTTTTTTCTTACCAGGATCATCCTGCAGATTTGTTTCATCATAATTGAGAATGTTACAAGCTGGAATGCCATCGACGGTCATTCTTAAGTTGTCAAAATATTTAACAAGGATTTCCTTTGAAACAGCGAGACCTTTTAATATTTGCTGACAACTTGTGAGTTAACTCATTGCTATGTTGCTTTAATATACTTTGCGCCCAATCCCCCCCAGGCATATTGTTGGTAAATTTTGCAACATTGCGACCTTGACTGCCAGGTAAGATTTTACCAATTGCCTTAAATCCTAAACGACCAAAGGAAATCCCCAATCTCCTTGACAAAAGCCTTCTCTTCACTGATATTAAATATTGATTGGCCACCATTTTTTGCAATGTGCCGTCCATGGACCCTATTGTGCAAAGTTTCGTAAGGAATTTTATAGGTCTTAGCTGCTTGTCGCAAACTCCACTCTCCTTCGATTACATTTTGGAGGGCATTTTCAACATTTTGATCGCTATGTTTGTAATTTCTTGCGCCAAGCTTTTTTTATACTTCTGGACCATTACGTAGTTGACCTAAAGAAAAAGAAAATGGTTTTATATTTTTGCCCTTAATATAACTACTCAATTTCGCCCCCAACTAACGATCAAATTCAGCCCGTATAAGTGATCAATAATTTCATACGATTCATTCAAGTTTAAATTTACCGCCTATTTGCCTCCAACCTCAGTTCGTCATTATCACAAACAAGGTTAGGAATCATAAACTATTCTAACTAAACTTCAGCCAAGATAGGAAGACGAGCCAAGTAAACAAACGCACGTGGTGGGTGAATATCACGTGATAGAAGGCGTTCTGTGGTAGGCCGTTTCGAAGAGAAAATTGAACGCCGGCGCCGTTTATGCGCGTCGTTACACTAGAGGAGGAATGAGCGTTGGTTTGTTGTGCGGTAATGTCTTTTACGGCAACATGCGACGGAAGTTTACGTAAAATGCGCACCGTGTGAAACTGGTTTAGCGTGCACCGAGAACTGTCAGAATCTTTGTTTACATTGCTCGCCTTCGTAACTTGGCTCAAGTTTAGGTAAAGTACTGTTACGTTTTTACGATCGAGCTATTTAAAAATTATAGGACGCTTCTTGTATTAAACATTTATTTACAACGAGTAGTTATTATTATTTACAAACACGTATTACTTATAAACTACAGGCACTATTTCTAACAACGATACACTAATTAATAATTATTTATATACGGCTTAACAGTCATGATTTATATGCTTATACAGTCTAATTATTTACACTGGATTAAACATCAATTATTTATGGGGCTAGTTATTTTATACGCGTCTATTTATGTAGCAGCTTACGCCTTTCGAGCTGAATGAGAACTGATTTCTTATTCCTGCGGCGCGTATTTATATATCCGAATAATTTCCGTCTAGAACATTCCAGATTTCGCTCGTACATTCCGGCATTCGCATGTGTTGACCTCGGGCGTGTTTCCGAAAGCGTGAGTCATTCCTTGCATCTGGCTGCAAGGTCGCTTCTCCAGGCGTCTGGAACATGACTCATCTGCCCGCAGCTGGCTCCAAGACCGTCTCGGCGGCGGTGACTCATAAGTCTGCAGCTGCCTGATCGCCAGGCCGTTACACTGCCCCCACCTTAGGTCGTTCTGTCCCAGAACGAGTTGCGTCGGGTGCCTGCCACTCGCTCTTGTGGGGGTTTGATCGCGGTATTTCCAGGCGGTGTCCTTCTTGCACACGGACTGGTTGAAGAAGCAGCAGTCCACCGTGGGCTCAATGCTTCGCGCCGGGCTGCAACAGCAGACCTCGATCTGGATGCCGGTCCGGTCGAAGACTACTTCCAGCATGCTGCGTACGACCCTTCAGTTCAACGAATCCAGGCCGCATCCTAATTTCGGCACCGCTAGCCGGGTTTCGCCGTTCTTCACCATCTGCTAATTAAGGTCCAAAAGAGCAGACCAGAGCTCCTGGTAACTACGTTTTTCGTAAGACAACCTTTTCGTCACCAGGTTTTAAATGGAGCTGTTGCCTTCCTTTAGCTGCCAAGTTTTGCCAACCTGAGGTGCCTGCTGTCGCAGCTGGTCTAACCGGCCAAACTTCTCCCGGTAGGCAGGGGCGATCCTCCTAGACATCCGAAGGTCCTGGGCGACTCAGTGTGCCAGGGAATACTGCCGCAGGGTGTTGAACAGGTCACGCTGCACCTCTGTAGTGACTCCAAATCGCGCAGTCTTCGTACCCCCATAAGCGGCCATAAACTGCTGGAAGGAGGTTCCTCCGGTCCCTAGTTGTCTCAGGGGTTGCTCCGTGACAGCTTCCACTTCCTCATTGGTTCCGGCATATGGGACCAACCGATTGAAGTGTACCACCCCGCACTTTCCTCGAGGAGGTTTCTGGATTCGGTATGCCACGGCATTCAGTCGAGCAACTACAGTGTAGGGGCCTTCCCAGTTCCTTTAGAGCTTGGGGAAGAGACCACGACGCCTCTGGGTGTTATGAAGCCATACCAAATCGCCAGGCTGGAAACCACCGGCCTCAGCGCGGGCATCATATCGGTCCTTCATTCGGTCGCTGGCACCCTGAATGTTTCAACGTACGGCGTCGTGGATCTCTTCTATCCTCTTCTTCAGGTTCCCCACGTAGTCCTCGCCGGCCGTTTCTTCGCCAGGCTTTCTTCCAAATTTGAGTCGCAGCTTGCGCCCAAAGATACCGCGGCTGGGGTGTGGTTGGTTGTCTCTTGTACTGCCGATCGGTAGGCCATTAGGAACAGGTGAATGTACTCTTCCCAGTCATGCTGATGCTCGGAAACCACCTTGGACAGATGCTTCCTCATGGTTCGGTTCATTCTTTCCACCATGCCGTCCGATTGAGGATGGAGGGCGGTGGTCCGTGTCTTGTATATCATCAGTAGCTTGCAAACGTTCTGGAACAGTCCAGACTCGAAACATCGGCGACAGTACCGGCCTCTTGATTCGGAAGGGCGTACGCTTCGGGCCACGTAGTGAAGTAGTCCATGCACACCAGGATGTATTTATTTCCCGATTCGGTTTCGGGGAATGATCCAGCGATGTCCATGGCTATCCTCTCGAACGGACTACCGACGTTGTACTGCCGCATCGGAGCTCTACGTCTACCAACCGGTCCGTTTCCTGTAGCGCAGGCTTCGCACCTCCGGCACCACTCTCGGACATCATCTTTGCAGCTCGCCCAGTAGAACCGGTCTCGGACCTTCTGCAACGTCTTCTTCAATCCGAAGTGTCCCCCAGAGGAGCCATCATGCAGGTGGCGCAGAACCTCGGCCACGCTACGTTGTTGTCCAGTTGCAAGGAGTCCCATTGCGCCCAATAGGTCTTCACCGTTGGGTTGGTGGCGGACACCTCCTGCCAGGTAGGTCGACGGCCATCTCGCTTCCAGGCTATAACCGTGCCTAAGTCGGGGTCGTTCTCCTGGCTGTTCTGCAACTCGTCTAGCTCCCACGAGTCGTCGACTACAGTGGTACGATTGATGGGTACCGCACGACTCTCCAGTCTTGAACAGTGACTGCAGTCCGCAGGGGAGGGCCTCCTGGATAACGCATCGGCATTGCGGTGGGCTGTGCCAGGTCGTTGATTTATTTCAAAGTCGTACTCTTGTAGGCGCTCGATCCACCTAGCCACCTGTCCTTCAGGGTTCTTGAACTGCAGCAGCCATCTTTGAGCAGCATGGTCGGTCCTCAGCAAGAATCTTCTGCCATACAGCTTTTATAAAAATGCTCCACGGACTTGACTACTGCCAGAAGCTCCCCCCTGGTTACGCAATAGTTCCGCTCTGGTTTGGACAGGACCTTGCTGAAATATGCCAGGACTTTCTTTCTTGCCCATCTAGGACCTGGGACAGAACACTACCTATTCCGACATTGCTAGCGTCAGTGTCGAGGATAAACTGGCCTTCCTGACGTGGAGAGCAAAGTACAGGTGAACTGGTTAAGGCAGTCTTGAGCGTCTCGAAGGCTTCCGCGCACTCAGCAGTCCATTCGAACTGTCGTCCCTCTTCCGTTAGACGGGTTAGCGGTTTTGAAATGTTTGCAAAGCCCAGCACAAACCGTCGGTAGTAAGTACAGAGGCCCAGGAAGCTTCGCAGCTCATGCTTATCCTTCGGGATTGGCCAATAATGCACTGCCTTCATCTTACTCGGGTCTACTGCTACTCCCTGGCGGGATACGACGTGCCCCAAGTACTGTACCTTTTTCTGGAAGATGTGGCACTTCTTTGGACTTAATCTCGCAGTCTACCGAACACTTCCTCCAGGTTTTTCAGATGCTCGTTGAAGGATTTATCCACTACTATGATGTCGTCCAAGTATATCAGGCAGGTCTGCCAAGATAGACCCTTCAGGACGGTGTCCATCAGCCTCTCAAACGTGGCGGGGGCATCGCACACACCGAACGGCATGACGGAGAACTGCCAGAGCCCAGTTCCGATAGTAAATGCAATCTTCTCCCTGTTCGCAGGTTGCATTCCGACTTGCCAATAACCGCTCTTCAAGTCTAGCGTCGAGAACCATTGAGAACCGGAGAGCGTGTCCAGGGTATCATCGATTAGTGGCAGAGGTAGTGAACACAGAACCTCGTTGAGCCATCCTTCTTCTTGACAAGCACCACAGGGGAGGCCCACGGGCTGCTGGACGGTTCGATGATCCGTTGGTTTCGCATATCCTAGACTATCTTTTCAGATTCTTCCCGTTTGGCGAGGGGCAACCTTCTTGGATGTTGGCGTATCGGTTGAGAATCCCCCGTATTGATTTTATGCTTAACTACGTCGGTACGGCCGCTGGGATGATCTCCGCACTCGAAGACGTCTTGGTACCGGGCTACCAGATCTTCGATCTTCTTCCGTTCTTGTTGGCTCATGCCCTTGCCAGTAGACATCACGGTGTTCATCAATTCCTTTGGGCAGCCCTTCGCCTTGCTGCCGCTGTCACTAGTAATCGTTCTGACAACGGCGGAGACCGGTGTGCACCTTCCCAGGATTGTGTTTCTCCTGACAGTTGCCGGTTCCCTGTTGACGTTCATCATCCTTACTGGGACCTTAAGCCCAGTCTTTACCAATGTCTTTCCAACCAGGATACCATGATGTGATTGTTGTCTGGAGTTTCTGCGTAGATCTGCGCGGGAGTTTTTGCACAGGTCTACGCGAGGGTTTTTGCGCAGGTTTGGCGGAAAATTCAAATTCTGCTCAGGTTTGGCGGTAAATTCAAATTCTACTCAGGTTTTGACGGTAAATTTAAATTATGATCAGGTTTTTGGCAGGAAATCTGGGAATGTGCAAGGTTATTAATAAATGCATGGTTAAGAAATTTGCTTAAAATTGATTGAAAATTTACAGACACTGTTTGTAAGCACCGAATGTAAATATTACATGTTTTTTCCTGTACTTTATTAAATACACAGTCTCGAAATTGAGTCGATAGTTATTTATTTCGCTTTTGCTGTTGGATTTATGTACAGAAGGACAGCATCCCTCACTTTAGCAATAAGCAAGTTCCTAAAGAAATATTATGCTGTAGAGATTTACAGGTTACAGTTCGGATGTAATCTGAGTTAAAAATTTAGGATATTTCTATACAGCTATTAGCAACAGTACCATTTAATTGCATATTGTTTTCTTTTACGTAAGACCCAAATTTTAGATTCGATTGTTTTAATATAGGTTCGAAAGCACTGCTTAGACAGGTAGACAGCTAGACAGGTAGACAGACAGGCAGGCTGACAGATATAATAAAGTAAGAAGAGGGAAGTTGGATATTAATACTGAAACAGATCATAATTTAGCGCTTTCAAAATTATTACTACAGAACATCAGGGGATCAATGGCCTCCATTATCAGTGTCAGAGAATTTGCAACGATGAATAAATAGACCACTGGTCAACCTGACATGTTCCTGTAACGGTTTTATTGGCACGACGGTGTAATAAAACGAAAATTGTAAATATAATTATATTTTATTTGTCTAAATGTACATGTATAAAATTATTACAAATATATTATACACCAGTCAATTATTGTGGTAGAGGTGTTGTTGTTGTCATCTCTGTCTGGGGTGTCACGATCTCCTCCTGCTGTTTACGACATTGTCGAAAACTGGATATATCCAATTATTCCTGCCTCTTTTCTCTTATATTATACTAACAATTTCATTTATATGATTTGCATGGCCAGATGCTTGAGAGGCATACAGTAACTTTAATCGATCAACTAACTCGTTCGGATCATCCCAGTAAACATAATCCAACGGTTTATTGCTAACTTGTTTATACATTTGCTGCATACCTTTACCAGTACGCCTTGTAGTCCTTAATGATATCGATGATGGCGAGGGTGATGATGACAGGTCAGATTTTATAAATTTATTGTATTTCGCTTGGTTGAAACCGTTCATTTTTATAAAAATTTCTATGCGCCGCGTTTGTTCTGTTTATGATATCATTATAATTTGCTCTATCTGTCAGCGTTGGAGTTATTTGAGGATAGGTTTTAAATAGTAATTCGTACAAACCAGGCGTACCTTCATAGTGCACATTTTTAACAATTATATCTGATCCCTTTATATCTAGCTCATCTCCACCAAAATAAAATTGGTTGTTATCAAAATCATATCTAATTCCACACCTCCCTAGATTTGGTCTTTCTATAAGATAGTTGCTTACATATTTTCTAGAAAGTTCGTCATACTGTTCTAAGAAAGAACTTATAGCTTGCGGCTGAAATTTGTTTGTTATAGTCGTATTAGGATTATCTTCGGCGGATTCACACAATACTTCATCAGCCGGTTTTGGTGTAAATAATTCTAGTTTTGGAGGATTTGATATATTGATATATTCATCATCATCATCATCATCCGCGTCATAATCGTATTTAGTTTTTCCTTTAAGATTATATTTACCATCATCATAACTGTATTTAACTTTCTCTTTCTTTTTCAATTTGAAAGGCTTAAATTGTGATGGAGGATTCTCTTTTTTATTTATTTCTTTTGCAACACTGCATTTGTTCGGTAACAGGTTTAAAAAATTTACCAAGGAGCTGTTGTTCCACCAACTTATCCTCTTTAAGAGCTCGAACTTTCTGTCTTATAATATTTTTAGTTTTAATAAGTTCTGTTGCTACATTCGTTTTCATTATTGTCACAAGTATGTAAGCGGTAGACAGGCAGACATTCAGCTAGACAGTTAGACAGACTGACAGATTCAAACTAGTTCACACGCTAACAGTTTCTTATCAAATAATAGATATTAGAATTGTTAGATGTATATATACGAATCAAATTCATGACGATAGCGTCCATTCTTTAACTCGCTCCCTTTGTCTATTACCAAAAATTTCAACAGTAAGCGCACATTTCTTTAAATTGTTCGTAAGTCATGTCAGTATTAACATGATCTCGGTAGACCTTCTGTAAATTCATATCGTTCTGCTTAAACAGCACCAACATGTTGTCTGTCTGCCTGCCTGTCTGTCTGTTTGTCTGTCTGTCTGTTTGTCTGTCTGTCTGCCTCTCTGTCTGTCTGTCTGTCTGCCTGTCGAACTGTCTGCCTGCCTTTCTAACTGTCTGTCTATCTGTCAATTTTACCAATTACACATTCTGATACAGTGGCATCAAACTCTAAGTCACCATGGGAGCTAACACAACTGCAGACATAAATTCCCACAATTTACAGAATCATACGTTTGAAATGCTTGACTCGCTCCAATCCCAGCCACGTCTTCTTCAAATCATATAAATAAGAAAGAGATGGGGATTCTTAACACCATTTATTGTACAGATTGCGAGCAGTAATAAAAAATAGAGTGAGAGAGATGCCTGTACCAGTTAAGTATAAGTGTCCAAAATGTAAAGGGGAAACTGATCAAGAAGGACGAAAATGTATTGCTTGCACATTGCACGAACATATGAAAGAAAACAGTGATGGTAAACATTATCCTCAATCATATTGCACACAATTTTAGTGAATAAATGAACTCAGTGTGGTAATACCCCCCACCATTATTTATTTTTCTTTTTTATTTGGGACAAATTTGAGGTAATGACGGGGGTGGTGGTGGTGGTGACGGTGTTCCAGTTCAGGCTTTTTATCACCTCTTTGAAAGAAAAATAGTACGAGAAGTATTTCTATGAATTTTCACATGTATTCTCATAAGAGCATTAATTCTTTCCGGAAATTTTTTTAAGTGCGTTTCAACAACGTCGTATTAATTTGCCCGAGCGGGACGCGAGGGCAAATTAGGTCGTTGTTGGAATGCACGAAAAATAATTTCCGGATATGAATTAATGCTCGAATGCAGATTCGGTAAGAAAATCGTAACGACACAAACCCTAAAAGGAAGTAATGTCTACCTACAAAAAATTTCCAAGAAATTTTGTTGTTGTCTTGGATACGGCTTCTGAACTAATTTTTCTATTGGTCATTAATGAGTGTCGTACGATTTTCAAAGTTATTTCCATGGTTTGGTTGCGATCGTATGAATATCACCGTTATGCTAGATGAACATCTGGAGTTGCAAATCAAACTGCCAAACTGCGCCTTCTCTGTCTGTTATGTATAAATTGTAGGCAGCGGCTTGCACGAGGAGGGCATAAACATATAAATCATTGTCTATCGAATAAATCGTAGCAGTCTGATTGTAACATGGATGCCGTCACCTCTTTGGTAAAATATTACGAGAAGTATTTCTATGAATTTTCAAAGTTACTTCCATGGTTTAGTTGCAATCGTATGGATATCACTGTTACGCTAGATGGACATCCGGACTTTAAAACTAATACAAAACTACGACTTCCAGACAGGTGGAGTTGGTTTGATGACAATGTGATGGAGCCCATCGAGGAGCATTTAAAAATTTTGAGATTAGAACGTGAATGTGTGAAGAAAATCGTATATGATTTATGGTGATGTCTGCCTCCCCATCTTTTAAATGTTTGCATTATGAGCCAACGGTCTGCGTCATGCGTCATACTATGAATATCGAATGTAATTCATGAAATTGTTAGTATAATAGAAGAGGTAAAAGAGGCAGGAATAATTGTGTAAATCCAGTTCGACAATGTCGGAAACAGCACAAGGAGATCGTGACACCCTCCAGACAGAGGTGACAACAACACCTCTACCACAATAGTTGACTGGTGTATAATATATTTGTAATAATTTTATACATGTACATTAGACAAATAAAATACAATTATATTTACAATTGCCGTTTTATTACACCGTCGTGCCCATAAAACCGTTACAGGAACATGTCAGGTTGACCAGTGGTCTATTTATTTATTCATGGTTGCAAATTCTCAGACACTGATAATGGAGGCCAGCAAATTCTCAGACACTGATAATGGAGGCCATTGATCCCCTGATGTTCTGTAGTAATAATTTTGAAAGCGCTAAATTATGATCTGTTTCAGTATTAATATCCAACTTCCCTCTTCTTACTTCGTTAATAGTATATCTGTCTGTCTGCCTGCCTGTCTGCCTGCCTGCCTGCCTGCCTGCCTGCCTGTCTACCTGTCTAGCTGTATATCTGTCTGGCTGTGTACCTGTCTAAGCAGTGCTTTCGAACCTATATTAAAACAATCGAATCTAAAATTTGGGTCTTACGTAAAAGAATACAATATACAATTAAATGGTACTGTTGGTAATAGTGGTATAGAAATATCCTAAATTTTTAACTCAGTTTACATTCCGAACTGTAACCTGTAAATCTCTACAGCATAATAATATTTCATTAGTAACTTGCTTATTGTTAAAGTGAGGGATGCTGTCCTTCTGTACATAAATCCAACAACAAAAGCGAAATAAATAACTATTGACTCAATTTTGAGACTGGTTATTTAATAAAGTACAGGAAAAAAACACTTAATATTTACATTCGGTGCTTACAAACAGTGTCTGTAAATTTTCAATCAATTTTAAGCAAATTTCTTAACCATACATTTATTAGCAACCTTTCACATTGCCAGATTTCTCGCCAAAAACGTGATCATAATTTAAAATTGACCGTCAAAATAATGCGCAGAATTTGAATTTCCTGCCAAAACCTAAGCAGAATTTGAATTTACCACCAAAACCTACGCAGAATTTGAATTTACCACCAAACCTGAGCAGAATTTGAATTTCCCGCCAAACCTGCGCAAAAACCCTCGCGCAGACCTGTGCAAAAACTCCCGCGCAGAACCTCGCGCAGAAATTCCAGACAACAATCATATAGGTAAGAAAGGAGGATTGGGCTGCTATTCGCTTACCTTGTTTCGGCTACCATCTCAAGGTCACCCATATAGCCTTGCAGGCTACACTAGCAGGTAAACAGACTGTTAGACAGGTAGACAGCTAGACAGTTAGACAGGTAGACTGACAGGTTCAAACCAGTTCCCAAGTAGTATTGCAGGTTTCTGCATTCCATGTCTTCTTACTTTTTATATCACTATGGGAAATTCAATTTTAGGTGATAAAAATAATAAATCGGTTAAAAAACATTTTATTGCATTACAAATTACAAAATTACAAAAATTCGTACAATTTACACACGGAACACAACCCTTTCTTTATGCTTACTTACAGAAGTCCTAATTCTATCCAATTTAATTTTTATTCTGTAATTTAAATCTAAATTTGAATCTTGTATTTCTTTTTCGAACCAGTAATTAGATATGTACAACTGTTCTAGGTTTTCGAACTGTAAAATATAACGAATCTTTTGTCGGAAATGTTTTTTGTTTAATTGCTTTAATAATTAGTTCTGTTCCTTCTAATTCTTCCAACCGATGACATTATGTAACCTTAATACTACCTTTTATTTCTTGCATAGTAATATGGTCAATTTGTTCTATTTCTTCTTGGCAAGATGAACTATTATTATCCATATTTTGCAACACTTCCGTATAATATTTAAGTTCCTCAACCTTCGGAAATGAGTGTCCATTAAATGTGGTAATTCTGTTGGTTTTAAATGATATAAATGGTTCCTCGGTTGGTAAACATATATCCGATTTGTTAAAAGGAATTAAAATGTAACCCTCTTTTTTAAGTTTTTCTCTCGAGTTGTAAATACTTAAAAACACATTTTTGTAATGTCCTTTTAAGAAGTGAACGCTTTTACACCCATTTTTTTCTCCCAAGTATTCCGACATATGGATATTTCCCATAATTGTTATATCTGCTATTATTTACAGTAAATGCAGAAATCGTATAACATCCAGTTATATCCAAATTTTTCCATGGATTTTAAAGTAATTTCTTAATTTTTCTCTCATTTCTATTAACTTGTGTTCTTTCTCGAGTAAATATTTGTATTGTTCTTTTATAGCAATTGTATTTTGCACATATTCTACTTTTCTTTTTTTCAAATTAATTTCTTCCAGCTCTAGTTCTCGTTTCCTTGCACTTAATATATAAACAGATGAGAATGGTTCTATTTCCTTAATTGCATGCGGGGAAAGTTTGTTAGTTATGTTGGTTCTCTTCCTTAAAACTTGGGGAATGGCATTATTCGTTTTGATTAATCCCATACCTTCGATACTTACATCTTTCGAAATAGTGGAGAAAATGGTCGTGGATTTAGAAAAAAAATGTTTCTCCAGGTTTAATATAACATTTTTGCCTAATATTTATGTCACCTGTGTTCCATCATTTTCTACAATTTCTACATAATTAATTGGCAGATACTTAAAACTAAAAGCAGAAAGTGCATAATTTATCATCTTATTTCGGTTTTCTAGATTATCGGGTAATTTAATTTGCAATCCAGTCAACTTTCTTGTATTTCTATTTCCCCAATAAACATATTGTAAGACATTATTAAGTACAACACAACAACTATTCTGCAGAGTATTAGTCAATTTGGTCCACATTTTATCAATGGAGACAGAATATATTGGCGCATCTTGGAAGTACATTTTACTGTGTTTCCAATAAATTTAAACAATCTTTTAAAGGATCAAATACATTGTGTGCATTATAATAATTTAACCATGCTATACAATCTATACCAACTGTTTTATCATTATCCACAATCACATAATAATTTTCCTTGGACTCTCCATGGTGACAAAAGTTATGGTTAGTAGTAAAATAATGGCCCATTTCTATCTTGTTAAATATTCCTACAAAATCTTGCGTTATATCCAAATCCATCAGGTAGAAGTCATCGTAGTGTAGTTAGGCGGGTTCTGGCTCACTTCGATTGGTTTGGAACTTGGCTAAGTGTCACGTGGCGAGGTCATTGGCCTCTGGTTTGAAACTTGGATAGGTCTAGCCGGGGGTCACGGGTCTAGCCGTGGTCCGGTTGCCACGATGAATTTTTGGGGGCTAAAAGTGTAATTTTGAAATTTTACAAGATTTCCACGATGAATTTTGAGGCTAAAAGTCTAATTTTTACAAGATTCTCACGATGAATTTTGGGGCTAAATGTCTAATTTTTGAAATTTTATAAGATTTCAACGCTTATCCAGGCTCAACAGGATGTGACTCATCGTAACTTGTTGAGACTTGCAGATGCGGGGTGTACCAATTGAACAATGACCCCATTGTTTGAGAAATCTGCACGACTGCAAAAAATAATTGGACAATGAAGTCTTTGTTGTCTGGAGGAATTTTTGCTGACCTCCATTATCAGATAAACCGGATGTTATTGTCTAGAGCTTCAGACTTGTCCAGACATGTTTGAGAAATGTGCAAGACTGGTAAAAATTGAACAATGAAACCCATTGTTTGAGAAAAATCTGCACAACTGCTAAATTGAATGGAGCCTTTGTTTGGAAATTAAAACTTGTTTGCGGCTCTGGGTAAGACACGCGAGTGACTGGGATGTGGTAGTTGATAGTCTCGCATATTTTGATAGTTATTAACAGTCAGTTAGTAAACAGTATTTAACATAATACAAAAGTGTTGGAGTCTTAGAGCCATTGAGAGTCTTTTTACCAGTGACATAAAAATATTTAGCTAGATACTAGTTCGACTAGTTGTAGATTGATTGTTCTTTCGACAACATTAGCGATGAAATTTATAGATATTCAAGGTTTTCAATATAAAAATAGCAACTTTATTTGCAAAGAAATAGCTGTATATGATAGTGATACAAATGTTACAATCCACCGGATAGTAGAACCGCCGATACCGTACGAACACCTTTCAAATTCTCTAAAAGATCAAGTGATTTGGCTTACAACTAATTTGCACGGGTTAGAATGGAGCAATAATCATCAGCATGACACAATACCCTACGAAAAATTGTCTCTGTACATACGAGGGATCATACAAAGCGGTGAGTTCATATTTCTCAAAGGGTTAGATAAAATAAGATGGTTTAAAAAAATGCTGATTGGAGAACAAACTGATAATGTAAAATTTGTCGATTTACCAGCTTGTCCAAATATAAAACAATTAAAGACCTTGTATAATTATATTAATTTTTGTTCTCATCATATTGGTACACGGGTTCAATGTGCCATACAAAATGTTCACATTATGCACAAGTGGTATAATGAAAACCATTAATCGCAGTTATCACATCTGCTGTCTACTTGTTCAGACATGTTCATATAGGTAAGAAAGGGGGGCAGCGCTGCTATTCGACTACCCTGTTTCAACTACCATCTCTACCTGTGTACCTGTCTACCTGTCCACCTGTTTACCTGTCTACTTGTCTACCTGTATAATTATCTGTCGGCCTGTCTACCAGTCCAACTGTCTGTTTACCTGTCCGCCTGTCTGACAGTCTCATTATCTGCTAGTATAGCCTGCAAGACTATGGGTGACCTTGAGATGGTAGTTGAAACAGGGTAGTCGAATAGCAGCGCTGCCCCCCTTTCTTACCTATATGATAATGGAGATCAGCAAACATTTCCAGACAACAATGGTTTCATTGTTCAATTATTTTTTGCAGTTGTGCAGATTTCTCAAACAATGAGCGTCATTGTTCAATTGGTAGATAATAACATCCTGCATCTGCAAGTCTCAACAAGTTTTGCATTCCCAGACTATGAGTCACATCCGCTTGGGCCTGAGAAAATATTTTTTGATAAGCGTAGGAATAAAATTAGACATTTAGCCTCAAAATTCATTGTGGGTATCTTTTAAAATTTCAAAATTAGACTTTTTAACCCAAAATTCATCGTGGGAATCTTGTAAAATTTGAAAATTACAGTTTTAGCCCCAAAAATTCATCGTGGAAATCGGAAGTGGCAAGTGACCTAGGTGAGGTCAATGACCTTGACCCCGGCTAGGCCAATGACCTTGACCCCGGCTAGGCCAATGACCTTGAGCTCGGCTAGGCCCGTGATCTTGAAAAAACTTCAAGGTCAAAAGTGAGGCAGAATCCCCCTAGCTACACTACTCATTTAATACCAAAACGTCGATTGTGGGACAGCAAAGAGTGCAGACGTGGTATTAATAGAGTGTGATAACGCGGTTCAAGTTCAAGTTCAGGCGCTGCATCGGGCCAGCGCCCCATTATCAGCTGGACTCAGCTGTTAAGGTCGGTAAACTCATAAATAATTAAACCGCATTACACATAACAAAATTAAATCATCATGTACAACAATAATACCGGTGGCCCGGTAAACCCAAACATGTATTATTCCCAACCCTCAATTAATAACAGCAATCCCCGGATATATAATCCGCAATCCCAAATGCAATGGCAAATGCAAGCCCAACCATTTCAAGCAATGCAATGGCAACAATCTCAGCAATCTTTTACACCCCAGTGGAGCAACCAGCAACAGATGACTAACTTTAATCAACAAACATCACCCCATTATTTACCTATGTGGGAATCAAACGCTATTCAACAAAATTCGAACAACAGTTTTGTACCGACAACCACAGAATATTTAACTTCGTTTCCAACGCTACCGTCAAAAACTACGTCACGACAGTTGTCAACAATCACATACCCAAATGATGATAGTATGTCTACTACTAGTAATAAATTAGAAGTTATTACTCTAAATGAATTTCAAGAAATAAGACAGCACAGCAAAAAAAGGAAAAGCAGTGATCCCTCATCACAACTAAGTAAGCAAGCAAACTCTGAAATATCCAGCTCAAACAAGTATGAGGCTCTAGCAAACAGTAATGAAGCAGAACAGTCTACCAGCAAGGAAGCTATATCAGAAAAAAATACTCAACCTCCACCTTTCATAATTCATTATGTCACAGCATTAAATTCTCTATTAACTTTAATTAATAGCCACATAGACAAAAAAGACTATAATTATCAGTTAATGCAGGGCAATAAAGTTAAGTTGCAGGTGAAAAGTGTAGAGGTATATAAAGTGCTAAGGGAGGTTTTAGATAAAAATAAAATAGCAAGACACACTTATAGCCTTGAAGAGGAAAAGACTTACAGAGTCGTGTTAAAGCACATGCACCACTCCACAGATATTGAATTAATTAAGGAAACATTACGGAAGAAAGGTCATGCTGTTGTTAATATCATGAATGTTATAAACCGTGAAACCAAAAAAAAAAAGAAAAACCTCTTTTTCATTGATATCAAACGTAATGCGAACAATAAAGATATATTCAAAATTAAAACCATTGAAAACGCAATTGTGGAATTCGAGGAACCCATAAGGAAAACCCTAATACCGCAGTGTAAAAATTGCCAATGTTATGGGCATACCAGGAACAGGTGCACCAGACCAGCCCGATGCGTCAAATGCGCAGAGTTACATGACTATCGAACGTGCCCAAAAAATCGTAACGATGGGAAACCAGCAAGATGTGTACTCTGTAACGGAGCGCACCCTGCAAATTACAAAGGCTGCAAGGTCTATTTGGACATTTTGTGTAGAAGATACCCGAGTCAAGCTGGGAACGCATACACCTTCCGTAATCAACAGCAGCCGATAAAATCCATGGCACAAAGACAAATGACACAAAACCAGTCAGCTCTACAACAAGATCCGATTCAAAATCAAATGCATTTAAATGAGAAACATAAAAATCATGTGACGCAGAATAAAGAACAGTTTAAAAGTTTTCCTACATATGCACATATTACAAGCTCCAAACCACATCAAACAAACAACCAGTCCACAGGGCAACAAGGGGGAGACCTTACCTCTGTAATAATATCAATGCAACAAACTATACAAACCCAACAACAAACTATAAATGAGCTAACGACACAGATCAGACTCTTGAGAGAGGAATTATTTAAAAACAAAAATGGCTCCGATGTTTAAAATTGGGCTTTGGAACGCCAACGGGCTTTCACAACACAAACAGGAAGTAGAAGTGTTTCTCAGACAACAAAATTTAGACATTCTACTCATTGCAGAAACCCATTTCAAAAACTCAAACCATTTTAAAATACAAAGCTACACAACGTATACCACAGAACACCCTGATGCCGAAAGACATGCCATGGGAGGGACAGCTATATTAATTAAGCAAAACATTAAACATCACGAATTATCTAAATTCAGTGAAAACTATCTGCAAGCAACCAGTGTTGTAATAGAAGACTGGCATGACCCACTCACGTTGTCAGCGGCATACTGCCCGCCAAATCGCCCAACTAACAAAGAAGGCTTCATAAATTATTTCCGGAGTCTTGGAAATAGATTCATAGCAGGAGGAGACTTCCATGCTAAAAATATCCTCTGGGGGTCTCGTATAACTGCACCGGGAAGAGGGAGAGTATTACAACAGACTATTCAGGAATTACATTTAAATTACCTGTCATCATATGAACCTACTTACTGGCCAACAGATATGAACAAAATTCCGGATCTACTAGACTTTTTTGTGACAAAGGGTATAGCTCCAGGGTACCAAGAAATTAAATCCTACCTAGATCTCCGTTCCGACCATACGCCTGTTATAGCCACTATAAGTACTACAATCATTGAAAAAGAAGAGCCAGTTAAATTATATAACAATAGAACAGATTGGTGTCTTTTTAGATTTCTAGTGGACAACAAAATAAAAATGAAAATTCCATTAACCACCAACGAAGAAGTAGAGACAGCAGTAGAGAACTTCACTCGAACTATTCAAGAGGCCGCCTGGGAATCAACTCCCCAAATTCCGCCTACCAGAAAAAAGGAATGCTGTCCAATAGCAATTAAAAAGAAAATTGCTGAAAAAAGACGGTTAAGGAGGATTTGGCAAAATACCAAATACCCGTCTGATAAAATGCGCTATAATAAAGCATGCACTGATCTCAAAGCTCAAATTAAAGAACTAAAAAATAAGAGCTTTCAGGAATACCTTGTAAACTTAAGTCCTAACGAAGATACAAATTACGCTTTATGGACTGCAACGAAAAGAATAAAACGTCACACTCAGCCAATTCCTCCTATACGAACGGAAAACAACACCTGGGCGCGAACGGACACAGAAAAAGCAACAGTGTTTGCTCAATACTTAGAAAAAGTCTTTCAACCGCTACCTTCGGCTTTAACACCCGAAGAAGATTCCGACATAAATAAGTTCTTGGAAGCGCCATACCAAATGTCTCCATTGCCAAAACTATTCACTGTTAAGGAAGTCAAAGAGATGATCAAATATAATATAAACCCGAAAAAGGCCCCTGGCTTTGACTTAGTAACAGGATTTTTACTCAAAGAACTTCCCCGCAAGGGCATGGTCATGCTTACTAACCTATATAATGCAGCTTTGAGATTAGGTTACTATCCTGTGCAGTGGAAGGTGGCTCAAGTAATCTTGATCCCAAAACCAGGTAAACCGCCCAACGAAGTGACCTCCTACAGGCCAATTAGTCTGTTATCTATACTAGGCAAACTTCTTGAAAAGCTTATATATAAGAGGCTTATGTCAGTCATTGAAGATTCCAATCTAATACCAGAGCATCAGTTTGGCTTTAGAAAAGAACATTCAGCAATACAGCAAGTCCACAGAGTAGTCGATTATGTCAATCAATCCTTCGAGGAGAAATCTTACTGCACGGCGGCCTTCCTGGACGACACTCAGGCATTTGATAAGGTATGGCATGATGGACTCCTCTTTAAATTAAAAAGCACACTCCCACACACTTATTATGTTATATTGAAATCATACTTGGAAGAACGATTTTTCCAAGTGAAGTATAATCAACATCTCACGGAACTACATCCAATCAGATCTGGGGTTCCTCAGGGTAGTGTGCTAGGACCTCTTCTATATAGTCTTTACATAGCCGACATGCCCACCAATGAACAATCGCTCACAGCCACCTTTGCTGACGACAAAGCAATCATGTTCAGAGACAAAGATCCAGTAATAGCTGCTACTATGCTACAAACACAACTAAATCATATAGGGAAGTGGAGTAAAAAGTGGAGAATAAAACTAAATGAGACAAAATCTATCCACATTACCTTCACAAAATGTAGAGGAACAACACCGGAAATCTATATGAATAACACACCACTAGCACAGGCTACAGAAGTCAAATATCTAGGCATACATCTGGATAAGGGTCTAACATGGAGAAAGCACATATTAAGTAAGAGGAAACTGCTTGGCGTAAAATTCAGCAAACATTACTGGCTGCTTGGAAGAAAATCAAAATTATCCCTAAGCAATAAACTATTAGTTTAGAATACTGCGTTTAAACCAATCTGGACCTACGGCATACAGCTGTGGGGCACGGCAGCCAACACAAACATTGAAATCATAGAAAGATTCCAGGCAAAAGTACTACGTGCGATGTGCAACGCTCCTTACTTCATAAGAAATGTTGACATTTTAAGTGATCTTAAAACTGACACAGTGAGACAAACAATAAGTAAGTGTAGTGAAAAATATTTAAACAACTTGGAACATCATAATAATTCTCTAGCTCTCAGCCTCCTGGACAACAGTGAAAACACTCAACGACTAAATAGATACAAACCCTTAGTCTTGCCTCATAGATATTAAAGTAACAAATATGTATTAATTAAATTATAGTTTAAGCAGTTAGTAATGTTAAGTAAACTTGGGGTTTAGGTCACTGGGCCTTAACTATCATGTAAATCCATGTCATTATTATCTACACATCACATTTGCTTATTGTAATGACTATACAGATTGCAAATAGTAAATAAATTAATAAAAAAAATTTAATACCAAAAACATGATCATTTTGCAACTTATTACATAAAAGCTATTTTGGGTGATTATGCTTTTTAGGGCATTAATCGCATGAGTTTCCAAGACAGCAAGTTATATTCACAAAAGCACAAATGTCAATAACTTTGACACATGTAACTAGAATTACGTTTGTTAAGTACATCGTGGAGCCGAACGTAAGCAAATTAAGTTTTAATCAAATGACTAGCGAACATCAAATGTCTGAAAATATTTACCGAACACTCTACTGTCGCTGGTCACAAAATGCGTAAGTGTCAAATTAAAACATCATTCATTCATAATCTTGAACCTTTTTACTTTCGGTGTCGGGGACCATTCATATTGAAAAATTAAATAGCGCCGCTTTTCCTTTGTCATTCTTGTTACTTGTCATGCGCTGATCCTCGGTTTACTCGGTTAAAATATATCAAGCAAATCGAGGTACATCCAAACCAAATGCTTGTATTAGCACTTACCGAACGTCGACAGATCTAGATTGGCTCGCTTCGTATTTAACGAACGATTTTGAAGAAACAGCTGTCGGAAGTACTTACTAAACGCAGTTGATGTAAAGAATAAACGTTATATTTGACAATTCAACATTATAGTATATTACAGTAAAAATAAGTACTTAAGTTATTCTAATCATGCAAATAATGCTGCAAGCATTGTGAACAGTAAGATTTACTAGCCTCTGCCAATACTAAAGACTGAGCGAAGGGGTAAACCGACCTTACTGTTCTTGATACATAATACAGTAGCTGCTCTATTCTGTGAAATAATTACAACCAAGCTTGTTCATGCAACTCAAATGTTCACTCGATCGAATGTAGTTTAAAATAGGGTTTATTGTATTTATTAACATAAATACGTTTTGCAAATGAACACTAATATGTTCAAAATATAATTACGTAAGTGTGTTTTATGGAGTTTGCTAGTTTAATTTTGTGCAATTATTTTTTGTGAGGTTTTTGAATCTATAATGTGAAATTTTTGTTGTTCATATAAATGAATTGTTCATTTAATTGAGTATTCACTCCACCGAACGACTACTGTATACTATTCCGCTTAATACTTAAGTATAGTATGATTAAAATTTAATCTCATCTAGTATGGCTGTGGAAGTGCAAACCAACGCCTTTAAAATTGGCTTACATACTTATATTTAATTCAAACTGTCAAATTTTATTATTAAATATTCTTTTTATCCATCTTATTACAATATTATATTGAAAAAAATGAATTTGCACGTAAAAGTAATGTAATTGTCCAACAAATAAGCTTGCGCCGGTCGAATAGACACTTCACCTTAAATCTAACTTAAAAATAAAATATATTGGAGCCAGTTTTAAAGGCAGCAATTTGTTCTTTAATAGCCATACTAGATGAGATTAATTTTTGATCATACTTGACTTTTCTTAATTTTTTGTTTTTTCTGCATATATTAATACATAATTATGCTATTATAAAAATACCTTTAAAATGTAGGATATGTTTTTCTTCATAATGTTTCCCAGCTGTAACTGAAATATTTTATGAAATTAAACTTTTCACTTCAACTCATCGTACTCTATTGTTTGGATAGAACAGCTATGTCAGTTGTTAAGTTAGTAATCCATGTAATATTTCCAAAACGAGAAGTCTTACACTAGTAATAGTTTAGGTCCGCATTTCTGGCAGAAAACATTTGAGCCAATGTTTACAACTTTGCCTGCGATTCAGGTACAATAAAAAGCATTTTTATCTCAAATGCAATCCACGAGAGATCAAATCTAAAATAAAATGGGAGTATTTCGATACCCTGCGCTGTCAGTCAATTAAAATAGGTATACAGATTAGGTACTGCAGAATTTCAATAACATTACGGTTCAGTCATGTGACGCAACTACAGAGGCTACTCAAGATTGTGTCTCAATTTCTACTGAAGGAGATGGCTATCTTTTCTGTTCTTGTCTTTGGCGACGCTCTCCACATATCTCAGCCACATGTTCCGCGATGTTCGAGCCCTCGCCATAGTTGCAGGCGTCGGCCAATATGTTGGGTGCTATACGTGCTAAGGCTCTTCGAGTTAAAAAATTCTTCGTAAATTTAGGCGTAGCTCGTATGCATACGCATTAGTAAAGGGTGGTGGTCAATCACAAACTATTACTACACAGGAAAATCTCAATTTTGTTCAGAATATCATGCTTAAAGATCTCCGATTAATAATGAGAAATCAGATAGATTAAAATCATATTACAGGATTATTTGGAAGTGAAAATGTTATTTTCCAGGTGAATACCTTAAATGAAGATCAAATTGTTTCGACCCAATCCCGAAGAATTTTTAAAATGTATCTTTAATTTTATACAATTACATGCACCAAATTTAAATTTGGAGACGGTCGTCCTATAAATTACAAAGAAACAAATAACAAAGTTGTATTTTCCGTTTGATTTAGTTTTATACAGAAGACAGAATCATTATCGACAGTTTATAGCATGATTATATGAATGTTCTATGTTCTATATATATTCTAAATTGAGTAATTAATAGCACTTATTGCGATAATTCATTTTAATATTCAATGTTACCATGTTTTCCTCCAAAAACAGATAGATATACGAGTTATTTATGTTGTATCTTGTTGCTTCACTTACAAATAAATAAATACTATCTGCTGGTCTTATAAAGGCCACTAATCTGACGTTAACTTTAATTCGCTGTTAAAATAAACAAAAGCGCATCAAAACGTCAGTGCTTTATAAGACTGGCTGTAAATGTAGTAAACTAATAAAATTTTGTCAAGGTTAGGTTTAAAAACAGCAATGCTGAATCTCGCCTTGTGAATTCATGTTTATGAATAAAATACTTGATTATTATTATTATTATTAATTTAATAATGCAAACGCATCTTCTCTCTTTAGCTCTACAACCCTGGATGGGTCTTACCTTATTCTATTATCTTCTTCTGTTCCCTTTTTATATTGTTCTTCACCAATGTCTTACTTCGATAGTTCTGACGTCGTTTAGGACACAATCGTTGAGTCCGGCCGCTCTAAGATAGGAACAGGCATTTTTAATAAAATGAAAAGCAAATGAGAACAACTATAAGCAACTAACCCCCGAGTAACAGGACGCCTATCTAAGAACGTGCCGTTGCTAAGTAACTGTGGCCCATTGAGATAATCGCCAAACCACTGCGCACCCTTGTAATGATGACGTGCCTGTGCTAGTGATGCAACCTAAAAAAAAACCGTTCGTTTAAAAAAAAAACTGTTTTTTTAGCGGTCTGGTTTTTTATTTAAATGCGTTTTTTTTCAGAATTAAAGTGTAGTGAATAACAACAAGTAATTTGTTTGGAAAAACAAAAAACAGATATTTTTAAATAAAAATAATACATTTCGTAGGTAAAGTGAATTATAGAATTTATAATAACCAAAAAAAGCAAATATTTCTAAAGAAAAATAGAAACATAGCCAAAGTAAAGTGGATATACAGGGTGTTAAGGAAGTCGACTGAAAACTTTCTAGGGGTGAATCCTTGGCCCAAAATATGATGATTTAACTCAACTTACCTATATACAAAGTTGCTTAGTTTAGCCGCTAGAGGGCTTTAAAGATGGTTAGCTTTTTAATTTTTTTTAAATAAGTCGAAAAATCGTTGATGGATTTTATTCATTTCTTGGCCATGCGTTTTACCAGTAAACTTAAGCTTTTTGTGGAATAAACCCTAATTTCGAAAATTACAGGGTGTTTAAAAACTTTGTCACAATTATCCATCTAATGTTTTTTTATGGATAGCTACTTTGATTTATAAGCTATTTCCTCTTAAAGAAAATTTAGTTGGGTAATCGGTTTAGCCACAAAAATATTTTCTAAATCCCTACAAGGCTCAATCAGTAATTTTAACTTAGCACTAGGCTTTTGTAGAGATTTAGAAAATATTTTTTTGTGGCTAAACCGTGTACCCAACTAAAATTTTTTAAGAGAGTGAATAGCTTCTAAATTAAAGTAACTGTCCAGAAAAAAAAATTGGTAGTGATTATACAGGGGGTTTAAAACATTTAAAAAAGCTAGTCGCTTTAAATAATTGGGGACCTGCGTTCGAAGGAATAATGGGTAATAATGCGGTTGTCTAATGCGTGATGCTCACAACATCACCACGTGTCATGAATTTGACACGCGACAGCCGGGTGTGAGAGCGAGAATATGGAAGCTCTGACCTTCCGCCTTGCAGGCCAAGCTCCTTCATGGGGTGTTAGTGCCTCACCATTATTATTATTAATAATTTTTAAAGCCCTCTAGCGGCTAAACTTTGTATATAGGTAAGTTGAGTTAAATCATCATATTTTGGGACAAGGATTCACCCCTACAAATTTTTCCGTCGACTTCCCTAACGCCCTGTAGAAATTATAATAATGCAGAAATTACTCTCTAACAGACATGGCTGACTCCTCAACTGATTCGGAGTCAGTATCCATGCAGTTTACGTCGCCCATGTCACTGTCTGATGAATCGCTAACGTAACTTGATTCGTCGATCAGGTCGACAGTTTCAGAGCTGGGTCCAGCTTAAAGCAACTTCCAATAGGGGTGGGTACCTACCAAAACATGCCGCCAATTACAAAAATGAATAAAAAACAAAAAAAACAAAAAAACCGTTTTTTTTCTGTTTTTTTTTCTAGGTTTTTTATTCAATTTAAAAAAAACGCGTTTTTTTACATCACTAGCCTGTGCCTATCTTAAAGTGGCCGCACTAGACCACCTCTTCTTAGGTCTTCCACTTAATCTTCCAGCTGTGTTATTAACTGTGTTCTCCTTCTCTCGTTCATTCTTGTGGCCTAGCCAAGTTATTCTTTGGGCTTGGATATGTCGTAGTATGTCCTTTTCCTCTATTCTGTAAGGTTATTCAGCTCATGATTCATTTTTATTCTGTATGTTCCGTTTTTATTTCTAGTTGGGCCGAATATTCTCACTTATAATACCATGAGTAATCAAAGTTATATCGACAATTTTTGCGGTGATATCACGAATGTCCATTGCGTGTCGATACGATTAGGACTAGTGCGTTAGCACGAGTCCTAATCCGAATTATTTAATATTTTTCATCCATTTGTGTGACATTACTCAGTGATGTTATCTTAAATCATCTTTACGTGTATGGAATGTGCCATCACATTGGCGAATGATATGGTCCGCTTAGATTTGAGTGTCAGTGTCATATACTGAATTCACCTGTGTGTGTGTGTGTGTGAAAGTTGTGTATAAAATAATGCCAAAAATCAAATTGAGTTGACACAAGCGCTTGCTGCAGTATGTTTCTGGCATCTTTCCATGAACTCTAATACAAATATTTTAGATTTGTTAGCAAATCTTTTTCAATAATGAACATTTTAATTTTTTTATAAGTAACATGCAAGTTGTGAGTTTAATGTTTATAATGCTCTATGCATCTCTCTCAAGAATTGAGCAATGGGTATTTATAAGCACTTCTAAAGTATGATCAAAATTAATCTCATCTAGTATGGCTATGGAAGAACAAATTGCTGGCTTTAAAACTGGGTCTCATATATTTACTTCAAAATTGTTGACAACTGTCATATTTTGTATTTGTGTTATAATTATTCTTTATTCAAGTTTTTTATAACGACGCTGTCTGAAGAATAAAAATTTTTTGATACAGTCATATTACCGAAACTCGCATCTAGAAAATGGTCAGTGATCCATGTTTGTGTTTAACGCGTTTTCTTGCACTAGCAGTAATTGAAGATCATTTTCTACGTCAACTGCAGCATACTCTTACCAATTTTGAACAAACTGGTAGTGTAGATCACAGAACTGGAGCTGGCAGGAAACAAATTCGAACGGACGATACCATCGAACTAGTAAGTGGTCGGATGGCAGAGCAACCTACGTTGTCGCTTCTAAGGTTGTCGTAGGAAAGAAACTAATCTTAGTTGTGGTACATGTCAAACAATTTCTTAAAAAATATTAAGACTTGTTTCCTTACAAAGTACAACTTCATCAAGAATTGCTGTCACCAGATTATCTCTGAAACTTCTTTGTGGGGTGAATCTATAATTAATATTATTATTTGGCGAAATACCCAAATAAGAATATGAGTCACCAGATTATAATAAACGAGTTGCATACTGTAGCTGGTTCCGAGACAAAATCGATGATAATGCTTTGGATATGACGTTCTTCTCAGACGACTCATGGTTTTATTTGTCTAATGCGTCAATCCGCAAGTGATGAGAGTGGGAGTACCAACAATCCCAATGCCGTAGGAGAAATTCCCTTGCATTGCCCTAAAATCGGTATTTAGGTAGCTCTTTCGCAAAGGAGGTTGATCGGTCTCATATTTTTTTAAGAGACTATCAGCGCTGAAACCTATCAGAACAACATTCTGCAATCATTTATCAATTAGTTGGATCATGAGGAACTGCAACAGGGTTACTTTCAGCAGGACCCAGTGTGGCTCGTACCACCTTGGAATTCTTGCTAACATTTTACGACGAGACATTGATATCACACGATCGCTATCCACCAAGATCGTGTGATCCTGTTTTAATTGTTAAAAACAACGTTTTTAAGGCACCAGTGCATACTCTGGAAGATTTACGACAAAGTATCGTGGAAGAATGTAATAAAATTAAACCTCACCTTTTATAAAAAGTATTTAATAACATGAAGAGACACTGTGTATTGAAGAAGAAGGCAGACATTTCCAACATCTGTTGTTTAATAACTAAGTTTCGTTAGTAAATAAACGGGTTATCATAATTTGTTTTGTTATGTTAGTTTTAGGCAGACTTATTTGTTGAACAATTACATTACTTCTACGTGCAAATTCCTGTATTTCAATATAATCTAATAAAATTTATAAAAAGAATATTTAATAATGAAATTTGACAGTTTGAGTTAAATATATGTAAGCTATTTTTAAAGGCATTGGATTGCACTTCCATAGCCATACTAGATGAAAATAATGATTTATAATACTCTACTACAGGGTAACGTAACTTCTTTTTTTATTCGCTAGTAAAGGATTTCTAAGCACCCGAATAACTGGCACTCCCATGTATTACTGAGTAGTGATGTCAAAAAAGTAACTATTCGGTACACGAGTACTCGTTACTCGACAAGATCCGAAGTAACGGATATCAACTTGCAAGAGTATTCGTTACATTTTTAAAACAGTTACTGGTTATTGTAGTCTTTGAGTGAACTAACGTTGTAGTTTAACCAAAGAGTATTTGGTGTGGTTTAACCTTGCTTTTTATTTTATCGCCATCTTACGGTGCAAAGCTTACGTTTTACGAACGATTGGCGTTCTTAGCTACGACTTTTTTAATGCTCTAAAATTAAACAGGTGATTTCCCGAAGAAATTCTTAATGTACGTAGTAGTGCGTAGTAGTTTTACGTATTAGCTAACACTTTTTAATACCGTGAAATAAAATAGGTAATATCCCGAAGAAACTATTATTAACTAATGTTACAAACGTGATCAGGTAGCTTGCTATCACCTGTTTTTCCATAAGTTTACTTTAAACACAAAATAAAAGCAGGCCTCTTTACCAGGTTGTTTTAACACCTCTTTTACATAGTAACTGCGTAATAAATGCAACTCCTGATGCTAGCTAGGTGTGCATAAGTCCTGAGCGCAATACTCGATTCTGAGAAATAAAGAAGTAAGCATTCAGTTTTGTTTGTTTACGTCAGTTTTCGCAGCTCCGTGTGCGAGGAGTAGGGGTGGGCGATATTAAAATTTACATATCGATATTCGATATCAGAATTATATCGATATTTATCGATGTATCGATATTTATTAATACGTATATCGACAAATATCTTAAAAATACCGATTTATCGATATTCGATATATCTGTATATCGATATACTAGAACGCCTTGGACAGCCTACGTCTGGCTCTGCCAGCGTAAAGAAACGGTTAACAATAAAAATGCTTGCTTACGCTGGTAGCCAGCCGACGACCGGCCCTGCCAGCGTTAACAATACAAATGCTTGCTGTTGATGGTCTCGCCACTTGCTCACACATGCTTACGATCGGCATGTGCGCGTGCCAGTGCTTACGGTTCGGCGGCCGGCGGCCGGCGGCATCAGCTCTTATAATATAAGATTGATATGTCGATATCTGATATTTCCATATATCGATATATCGATATGGAAATAATATCGATATTTATCGATATATCGCCCAGCCCTACTGCTGAGTGCTGACTATCAAATATTATGTAGAATTCCCCGGTATGAAAAAAGTGTAGCATAAACAAAAAAACGCCCCAAAAGGATTTATGCCCGCAAATTAAGTCTGCAGACTTGCACAATATTTTTAAATTTAGGGACTTTACAAGAAGTCCTTATTTCAAAGTTGCAAAATGCAATACGTGTTTGTTAAATTCGGAGTACGGACTTACGGAGTACGAATATACTTTATATCGTTATCAATGTTATTATATTGTATTGCATTATTTTAAGAAAATAAATTGTACTTATTAAAATATGTGTTACAAAATGTGAATAAAGTATATTTCTATCTTGCTAATTACGAGTATATGAGTTACAAAAGTAAAGCATTAACAAATATTAGGTATTTATTTTACTGTAACATGAGATGTGTATGTATGTACAACTGTACACCACAATCAATGCGTAATTATAACTTTAGTTTCTGAATAGCCAAATTCAGTTTAGATGAATAGTGGCTACGCAAAAACTTAGGTTCGAAAATGGTTATACAGCACTCGAATGTTTTAAAGATTACCTAATAGTTAACAGAAACGTCGTTTTTAGTGCACCCATGTTCATATCGATTTTTGAAAAGACAATTTATGAATTGTAAAATCTTGTTCTGCGTGGTTACAATAGGTCAATATGTAAAATAACATAGTAGATCATTTTAGATCATGAAGTATTATTATTAGGATTATTAAAACAAATTGAATTTATGGCACTTCAAATTAAGCGAATGTTGTACATGCGCAGATACAAGGTATACGGTATACATACAAAAAGTTATCGTAAACCAATCTGAACATTTACATGATGACCAGTTTCTGACAACAGTTGGATTAGACAAGTGGAAACTACTAATTTGAGAGCTATTACATAATTCTCGATATATATGTATTTATCGATAATATGGAGATATCGATAATTATGGCGATATCAATAATTATGGGGATACCGATAAATAACTATATTCCATAAATATCGATATCAGATATTTTCATATTCGATACATATGGATATTCGATATATCGATATGGAAATAATATCGATATTTCTCGATATATCGATATAATATCAGCCAGCCCTAGCGAGGAGTATTCGCCGTCGCCACTCCATCTGAAACCAACGGATTCTCTCGCTGAACTCGATCCGAACTGGTTGCGACGGGCGATGGCTATAGAATAAACGAGTACTCGGTAACGAATACAAAGTAACGGATACTACAACGAAAAGTAACGAATAGTTACAAGTACCGAAAAGTAGCGAAAGTTGACATCACTATTATACAAGTAATCGCACAAGGTTCCCTATTTGATCCCGCAATGATTGTCAACATGTTCGTGATGCATAATGTATAAACGCGAAAGAAATGAAAACGTATATTTTCATCGAAATACCTGATGGCCAAGTTCTGTGATTGGGGTACCGTTTTTTCACGAACAAAAAAGAACGTTTTTTCATCGCGAGTAGTAACTAAATACTACTACTATACGAATATTAAAATAATTACGATTACTTTGCATAAAACAAAAATTACCAATTCATTTAGATTCTGACACTTCTTAGCACACTAATTTGGTTGTAAAACCAAATTAATAAAATTACCGAAAAACGACATATCACCCTTTTTGAGCTAAACGACATGGACTTAATTGCTAATTAGCTAATAAAACCCCATTGCGAAATGTTTGGACATAAGTATGTTGTTTTCTAGAAGCTTTTCTATTCTACTATTGCTTTTTTCTTTTCAAAATTTCTTAGGTATTAGAGATTAGGGATGTCGGTGGGTACCCGGGTACCCGGGTCGACCCGGGTAATGGTCGACCCGGGTGTAGTTTCAGGGGTGGTACTCGAACTGCGCACCGACTAGCGACAGGTAGTTTACTCATTAAAAGGGTTGTTTAATCTACTGAACTGCGCACAATGCCTGCAGGTAGTCAGATCAAAAACCGCCATTTAGGTAGCATTTTTAATTATTGGTAAATTCACATAATAGGGATGGAACGTGGATAAGACATTTATTTGGCTTAACATTTCTTCCAGCAACAGAAGTAGGGAATTGCTTCGTAGATTTTATTACCGAAAAACCGGATGACTCTAAAGTTTTTCAGTTTATTGGCGGTTTAGTTGATAACTACATTAAAAAAAATCTGGTGTGATACACTCACACAACTTCCTTTTACAGTGATCTTATAATTAGTCAAAAATTTCATTTTTAATTTTTAAGTATTTCTCAAAAATTTTCAAAAATTACCAATTCTATAAAAACGGTACAAAATAGAGCGTTAGTTGAAGAGACAAATTTTCTCTAAAATTTTAAGCTGAATTAAAAAATGTAATAATATACCGGGTGTTCTATTTAAAATAGGAGTTAATAAAAAAATAGAAAAAAAACAAGAGAAGCCCACTTTAGAAGTATTCAACTGGAAAATCACCTAGCTCATACCAATACACATTAAAAATGTATTAAAAATGTAAAGTTTGAAAAAAATCGTTAGAGCCGTTTTTGAAAAAATCGAAAAAAACTGAAAAATCACAAGAGTAAACACCTACTTCCGGTTACGCGATTTTCTTCAAAAGCTTGCTGTCTCATCTACATACTACACAAAACTTATATATGAAGTTTCAACGCCATACCTCTTTTCATTTTTGAGATATTCTGTTCACAGACAGACACACAGACAGACAGACAGACAGACAGACAGACACACAGACAGACCAATGAAAAAAAATATGTTTTTTGGGATCAGGGGACTCTAAAACGTGAAGATCTGTTGAAAACTCAATTTCGAATTTTTGGGGTGAATCCAATACTTCCTTTATAGTAAAAGGAAGTAATAAGTCCACGTTTCCTTCAGAAATATTGGTTGTGAAAACTGACAGCGCTGCAAGAACGAACAACACTTGCGAATTTCATTCCAAATTTAAAACGGGAAAATTCATCTCCATACCCTAATATACACTCATTTTTAAAAGTGTTAGCAAGCCGATACGTATATAAAACTCAATTCTATTGTCGAAATGTAAATAGATACAATTCTTGGAAGCCAAAATTGTGCAGTTAGATAGACATGAAATATCTTGATACAATTTTGTAAAACGTGTTTCTCATAAATTTAGTAGTATTGTAAACTTGTAAGTAAAACATTTGTTATACAGTGTGTTTCACTTATTATCTTTGCAGCCCTATATCTTCCTTATTTACTTTATGATCGATTTGAAATTTTAAGAGAGCTATTTTTACACTATTTAAATAATCTTACTACAAACTAGCAGTCTACTGCGTTGAAAAACATACAGAAAATTAAAAAAACGTAGTTGGCTCGGTTTTATCTAAAATGTTATTAAAAAAAAGTTGCTCAAAATTAAAAAAATTGTCAATTTGATTATTTTTGATAATGAATAATATTTTAATGTAAACGAATTAAATTTCAATGGTTTTCTCTCATTGAAGTACAGGAGCTGTCAATTTATGTTCCTGTAAATGTAAATAGCAAGTTAAATAATAATTTACATTTCGACTATTTTCGTGATTCTGATTAACTTTATTTAATAACGTTAACTAGGCCTACTATGCTTTTTCATTTTTTTATGGCAGTGGGTTACTGGGGGAGGTAAAATATTTTATTTCATACCGATGTCAAGAAATAATTTTTTTGGACTATTTATGGTACGAAAAATGGAACAATAAAGTCTTAGTACTTTAAAGTAAAATATTAAAGTTCAAGTACTTTAAAACTTATTTATGGTACAAAAAATGGAACATTAAAGTCCCAGTACTTTAAAGTAAAATATTAAAGTTAAAGTACTTTAAAATTATATTGGTCAGTTGTTAACTTGAACTTTGAAATAATCTATAACTTTCTATTTAAAATTCATTAAACTTGCAGTATGAAATAAACCATTGTATTCACCACGATCGAAAAGTGTTTTTAAAGGTCCGCGCAAGTAATTCCGTCCTCGGCTGACGCCTCGGCCGTAAACAACTTTTTCGTCTTTTAAAATGTCACTTTTCGTTCTAGATAAATAAACTACTATAAAAGTTATAAAAATAGTTAATTTAAATTATGACCAATATTTCAAGTCGATCAGAAAAAAATAAGGATGATGCAGGGGTGTGAATGTGAGAAGTGAAACACAATGTATATGATAAAAAATATATTTGTTTTTACCTGTCGCTATACAGTTAATATATCTTTTTATCATTGCATACTTGGTATACTTTATTCCGTGTTAATAATTCTTGTAATACAAACTTCACAAAGGACAATAGCTGGATAATTTAATTCCTTTTAGTAATATTTTAAAACATGCTATGTTCGGTTTTGTAACCGGTCAACCGGTATGTTATGACATGACACAGTTTTGGCAGGTAAAGATAAAAAATCACTTTATGGTTGCTCCTCATCCTAATCGTCCTTGAGCGTAGTTCGAGTTTATGGTAAGGATTAAGCCAGGTAGGCAAATATGTTGAGCGCAATTCGAGTATTGGATTAAGGGACTAATGGGTTTTGTGCGCAGTTCAGTTGCACCGGTTTCAGGACCCGGGTACCCGACTAGTAAATTATGTAATTTCCAAGAAGTCAGCCTTTTTCGGAGAAGATAATAAAAATAATAGCAATAAGCGCTAGAAAAACATAACCATGCAGTAATAACAAGAATGGGATGCGGTGATCCCATACCACATAATGTTTTTTGTTTCATATAAGGAAGGCAATAAATCCGCTTCACGGAAATATTTAACCCGTCAATAGTACCATTAAATTGCGTCAGTATGGGATGAAGTAACATAAACATCCTTTGTGTAATGTTGATTGATGCTGCTACCAATTTCGGAAAAAAAGTCACGTACTTGAATCTGATAACACTTGGAAGTGCAAAACTACTTAGGAATAACAGACGACTTGCAGTTTGAATTGGCGAGTAGGTACTATTTCAATTTAGTTCAATTTAAAACTCGCGGCGTAAAAGAGCAATGTGTAGTTACTACTTCAGATATTCAGATGTACACTTAACATTTTTGTTATATATTTCGGGTACCCGGGTACTGCTTTCGGGGTACCCGGGTTTGATTTTAGACCGGGTACGACATCCCTATTAGAGATGTTTCTGAGTTAAGAATATATATAACCTGGCTTCACAATCAAATTTTTCTGTAACTTATAAAATAATGTTTAAATAATCCGAAGAAATTATTCCATCTTATGGTTTTATTGGTTACGTATCTGTAAATTCAGTAATTAAAAATGTACCAAAGAAAGTACAAGCACTGCAGGTTGTTCTGTACCGTGTATCATCTGGTTGGTGATGTACCATGGTGCGTCGGCGATTGATCGCAGGATTTTAATTTGGCATCGTAGCATGATAACAAAATTTTACTTGCAAGTACAGCCGCAAAGTTCAATTCCATAGGACCAGATGGGTTTGATGATGGTACGTCTTAAATCTTCTTCTTCTTCTTCAGGTTCCTTCTCCTATCGGAGGTTGGAAATCATGACTGCGATTCTTATTTTATTGGCTGCTATTCGAAATAGTTCGCTGGAACTTAGACCAAACCATTCCCTTAAACGTCTTAAATGAAAACAAACAATTCACATGCACGGCAACCGTCAAAATTATATTAAATTCAGAGAGTAATGAGCGCGCCATCCTGCGTGTATTTATCGAACGACCGCCAGTTTGTAACGCATGCGTACTAGAAATTTGTGAAAAGTGAAGATACACTCGTGTCCCTATGAATATGTAAATATATTGTGATTCAGGTTCAGGTAGTAACGGTTACAAACTGCTCGGTAACACTTACTGTAGCAAAAGCTGCTAATAGAACACAAAGATTAGAAAGTGGAGGTTCAAGGTGACTTGGAAGGAATTTAGGGATAATGGTGGGCCACAGGTAGAACTTGTAAGGGTACTTAAGCCGATGTGTTGGGCCGCAAGTCAACTGGTCTAATTGCGGCTGCCCATTAGATATTTATGGGAAGGACTGCTTAGAAACGGCTACTTGATTTATCGATCTAGCTAAGAATGTCACAGGATATTCTTTGAGTACAGGGTCTCCTTGTGTATATATTTATTTAATTATGCGACTTGTTTTGTATTTAAACAGTAGCACTTAAGCATGTCTGTCCGTGCCTTTTCTGTAGTGGAAATCCCCAATCCCAATAATGTTAATCGAAATAAGAGCTGAGATCACAACGACCAGATTTGTTTGCTTCTTTACTATCCGCTTTATGCAACTACGTAGTTCAGCGGAAACTGCTGCAAATTTTGACTCCAAACAATGTAAAGTCCTTCGCTAACTGCGAACGCGTTTTGTGCATGAACGGCCAGTAATCACTTATTATGGATGTTGAAATGAGTAGCATTAATGCTAAAAGCGAAATGGCCGACATGGATAAACATTATCCGAAAAACAGCGACGAAGTCGATTGTAGATTCGCTCAACTTCTGTATTGGTGCTGAAAAGGTTCCCATTGATTCGAAACTTCTATAATGAATTTGATGACTGCTAAATACGTAAAGTTTTTATTGCTCTCTATATCACCAAAATGCTACACGCAAGCGGAATCTTGAAATTTATCTCTTTGTGATTAGGGAATGGTTTTATCTTTACAATGTAATTTCTTTGGATTCACTCGAGAGATACCTGTATATATTAGTTGATTTTGCGAACTGAGTAATTGTATAGTATGTTTAATAATGACCAATCTGAATACTTTTTGAAATTTTAAACAGCTTGTGTAGATTATTAATCAACATCAGATATTTATTGCTAAGGAAATTGTTACATGGACAGGTTATGACGGAACATGTTTTTTATTATGCATTTATTTAAACACTTGTAACGATGCAGTGTATGTGCAAGGCGTCTCAAATTCACTATGACAAGTTTAAAAAACTGAGCTGTTGGCTTCAGCAGTTCCTCAAACCATTACCATTTTCAACAAGAGGATCACAGTGTTATTATGTGCAATTGTCGGAGAATATCTTAACTTCAGGCTAGAACAATTTACAGAACCCATTCACGCTACAGTGCCAAACATAAATAAATCCTTTACTTATTAAAAATGTATTTCGCAACGCACTTGAACGATTTCATATTTACAGGAACACTGCAGGGGAACATGTTGAACGTGTTTTAAATTTAGATTATTTTATATGTATATTTTTTTGCAAATATAATTTTATATATGAGGGGGTTTTCTGATTACCGTATCTAGAAAATAGACGTTAGGCTACTACTTTCTGTAAAACATCACGAATATATCTGCAAAATGAAGTATTACTTTTAGCGAACTTGTTGCATAGTTTAAGTACAGTTCGGTGAACGTAGCGTGGCCTCGACCTTTTAGTGCGACAGAGAAGTGGAGAGTGGGGACTTGACTTTTCTGAAAACTTTCACGGATTAACTTCCTCAGTAATGTCTTATGCACTACATACGTTTCCCGTTACACCAACTTGTTTTTATATTTTGTGTGCAATCCGTAAGACAAGCTAAAATCGTTGAATTATAAATACTGTATATCGACGTACTACCTGATCGAGATCTTGAATAATATTTTAGTTACGAGCAATCTTATGTTACCGTAGTTGTCGATATCATATGTGTGTAAAGTGCAGCAAGTACATGGATTTAATTAATAACAAAATGCAACTGTATATACACTTACAGTATATATGAGATATAGAAGTTGTTTCTTCATTCCATTTTTACTAAAATACAAAAGGATGGTGTAAAACCAAACTAATTACTAGTCCTAAACACTGATCTTCCATTCATTAAAAAAATATTATTCAGTTTATCATTAGGATGTCTACAAATGTAATTGTATTAAAATTTTACCTTTCGGTGTCATCTATTCCGCGTGGTAAGTGCAACGGAGATAGTGGGTTGCAGGTGACTTGCATTACGCAACCCCGCATTTAAACACACAACACATTTAAGCAACCTTAATTTAACTGAAAGCTACCTTAATTAATGGGTTCAAATCCTTTGCCGCTCCGAAGACATTCTCGCCTACGGCCCGATTTATACCCGTATCCGTATATTTGGTCGCTTAGGGTCCCGGGTGGTGTAGCTTGAACAAGCGTCCACGTTCGATCAGTAGAGTTAAGCAACGCTCTTTCTGGTCAGAACTTGGATGGGAGTTCCACGCCTGCTTCTCTCGGCGCCTCGTGGTACGGCTGCCACGGAAATAGTTGGTCCCGGATGTCAATAACATCATGACAGTCGTTAGTGGGGTTGGAAGTCTCCATAAATGCACAGCGACGCCTATAATTGGCCTAACGGCTGTTGGCTGAGTGCAAAATAAATAAATAAATAAATAAGCACGCTGCTTACCCACTCAACCACGCAGGTGACCATTTATATTTATACATTGTTTAAATATTAGTAGGGCAGCTACTTATGATGCCGATTCGTTATGAGTTATCTGCTACATATAGTATAACAATGCCTAGAAAGACAATACTGTTGAACACTCTGTAACTTATCTACCTCGATAAGTAAAACAACAAAGACTTTCTCATCCAGCACAATCACCATTAACCCCACGCTAAGAATTTAATAAAATTATTTAATCAGGACTTTAATTATTTGTGGTGAGGAATCTAATTTTTCAAAATACCCTATCCCTACTCTTCTTGTATTGTGTCGTGTATTAAAAAAAAACTCATTCGCAGCGTGCCATGATCAAATTGAACTTTGCCGTAACTTTATATATACCCAGTGAAGCAAATAAACTACCATAAAGCCTCATTCACACGGGTTTAGTAAACAGTCAAGTTGCTGGAGCAAGTCACTGGCTTTTAGTAACTAAACTCGTGTAAACAGAGAAACTAGTGGCGAGTAGAGTACTGGATCCAGTAAATGAAGCCAGGCAAGTAGATTGAAAACAGCTCAACTTACTTGCCTGCTATCCTGTCCCCACCACATATTAATTCCAAGAAGAGAAACATTCTTAAGCACAATTTGTATTCTAAAGGGTCTTTTACATAGAGTTCGTTAAGAATTTGAGCTGAAGCCCCATGTGTAGGTCTTCTTAAAAGCCATCTCCTTGTCCACACCTTCTTTTTCTTGTACAATTCTTCATGAAGTATATCCAAACATTCATCCATGAGAAGTTTTGAAATATTTTTAATTACTTTCTTTAATAAGTTTGAGCGATCCATTTTACGATGATTTCACTCACAAACTAAAGCGAAATACTAAAACGTATGTGAACGGTCACTGGAACAGCAACTGTCCTATCATAAAACGAAGTCAGTTACTTGCTCCAGCAACTAGACTGTTTACTAAACCCGTGTAAACAGGGCTTAAGTCAGAGAGAACTAAATGACATCTTGACCTTGAACTATTTTCCTAAAAATATACACTTAACAAAAACAATTTTTATTGACCGTTATGATTATTACACTCGTTGTTGTGTAAATGCCATCTTATTTTGGTTTTTGCTTGATACAATTAAACTTAATGCAGTGTAAACCTTTACCTGTCACAGTGACAGATGTGTTCATAAACAAATTGCAATCTGACAATCACCTACAGACTTAAGTTAAGACGTGACTTTTATCTTTCTTTCCAAGGCCTACTCTAAATCAGTTTTTTTAACACACGATAACATAAAAACTTCCAAATATTTAATTGCTTTCGATGACGAATAACAGTCTTTACTTTATAAAAGTTATAAACAATGTTTTTCTTCCCTTGGGTAAATACAAAATTTTAATTATACATTTTGCGACTGCTAGATAGAATTTGTGCTTTCTTTGTCTACAGGGTTGGTCCTAGGTGGAACTACAAGGTTTTAGATTGTACAATCCTGCCAAAGATATACTTTATTTCAAAATTGGATGTATCCACACGGTGCATCTCCAGGGCGATGTGAGCGGTGCGACCGAACCGGGCACTGTTTTATAGGGGGCGTCAAAATCATCAACAAACTTTCAAATGTTCTGAATGCCTTGTTCCGCAATCGCAGAATATAAAAATCAAATTTATTTTTCTGGTATCCCAAAGGTTTTGATCAAACAATTTTCGCGGTTGATTTCTTTAGAACGTACTAAATTGGCAACATCTGCAATTTTTTGCCTTAGATCATGTGGCTGCACATTTATCTGATTTTATAACGCTTTTTTAACTTAACTACTTTTTTAAGTACAAACCTGTCGACCGAATAAAATTGTAACGGCATAAATTTAATTCATGGAAGTTTTTACGTCTTCTCGTTAGGAAACCTTTTTATATGACAAGTAAGCATAACCTTTCTACATGACAAGACTAAGAAATGAATAGGTAGAGTGATTTTGTTAATATTCACAAATTGTTAGGGGATTTTGAAGCTATAGGCAATTTGCAGAGCCTTTCGTTTCACTAGAAACTTGTTGGCTGTTGTTGCTAAACATTTGTAAGCAGAAAGTGTACAGACAATTTTCTAGAAAAATTTGCTTTAGGAAATTAGCCTCGTTTTTTAATACTAATTAGCTAAAATTCGTTTGGGTATTGCTGTTTTGAGAGATGGTCACATCCTCAGTGAACAATTAAATGGTTACAATTACCTACACTTATAAGCCCAAATAATAATGAAGGGGTCAATCAATTTATTGTATAGCGTTAAAAACTGTAACAAGTTTTTCTCTACAGCCTTATCAGTTAGCCTCGTCGGATTGCTTTATCAGTTGGATTTATTCAGCTTGATTTATCAACCATTATCGACTTCATCGATGTTTTTGGACGTTCTTCGGTGCTGCCATATGTTTTCCTCTTATTTAGGCTCGATCCACACTATCGGGCTGCTCTCGGTTCGATCTCGCTCCGCTCAATTTTTTATACATTGTTAGCTATAGGCACGACCTGAGCTTGAGCGTTACCGATAGTGTGAATGTGCCCATTGCTAACAATGTATAAATATTTGAGCGGAGCGAGATCGAACCGAGAGCAGCCCGATAGTGTGGATCAAGCCTTATGGATTCATTATGAGCCCACAACCAGCTGCAATTTCTCACCGCAAGTGAAGTTTTCAGTTGGTGGTCCAGTCTGGTGCGCTGTTTTTTGAAAAGACGTCAATTTTTAAGGTTATGTGCTTACTGGTCATATAAAGTCATTACTTAATATTTGATCTTTAATTGGATTAATATCTGCGCTGGCAGAATAACGTAAATCATTGAAAATTTGACTTATTATAAGCAACTATTTCTAAAAAGTTTGTAATACTGGTACTGCAACTTGGTCTGTTAGCAGACGTTTAATAATTATTGCGTTTAAAACGGCTATTTAAGAATTCTCACATACTCTATAAAGTAATAGTGATTTTAATACTACAAACTCGCATGGTATTTTCAATTTTTCAGATTACTAAGCAACTGTAACTACAATATTTACGTATTTCATATATTGTTTGGGTGAGATATATACATATGTGTACTTCTATATGTATAGTATGATCAAAAATTATTTTCATCTAGTATGGCCATGGAATACTTTCTAATTTATGAATACAACTATAACTCGCTTAAAAAGCAAATGTCACGTTTGACATTTAAGTATAAATGTAGTTGCATTCATAAAATAGGAAGTATTCCTGGGCAATATTAGATGAAAATAATTTTTGATCGTACATTATACATTATACATATACTTTATACTTATATAAACGGGGCTGCGCGCGCTATTGCGCGGTCTATTCTATTCAATTTACCACCATTTTTAGGCTTATTACGTTGGGCCATTCCAAGGGGGTTCACTGGGCTCCGCCCCTCTCCAAGGGGCCCTAGGTGGTCCGTCCCTCTCCAAGGGGGCCTTTGCGGCTCCAGGGGTTTCGCCCTTCTCTAAAGGGCCCTCGAAGCTCCAGGGGTTTCGCCCCTCTCTAAGGGGGCCCTCGGGACTTCGCCCCTCTCCATGGGGGCCCTTGGGACTCCGCCCCTCTCCAAGGGGGCCCTCGTGACTCGTCCCCTCTCCAAGGGGGCGCTCGGGGCTTCGCCCCTCTCCAAGGGGGCTCTTGGCGCTCGGCACCTCTCCAAGGGGGCCCCGGGACTTCGCCCTTCTCCAAGGGAGCCATCGGGGCTCCGCCCCTCTCCAAGGGGCCCTTGGGACTCCTCTTCTATTCAAGGGGGCCCTCGGGACTTCGCCCCTCTCCAAGGGGGCCCTTGGGACTCCGCCTCTCTCAAAGGAGGCCCTTGGGACTCCGCCCCTCTCCAAGGGGGCCCTCGGGACTCGGCCCCTATCCAAGGGGGCGCTCGGGGCTTCGCTTTTCTCCAAGGGGGCCTTTGGCGCTCGGCACCTCTCCAAGGGGGCCCCGGGACTTTGCCCTACTCCAAGTAAGCCATCGGGGCTCCGCCCCTCTCCAAGGGGCCTTTGGGACTCCGCTTCTCTTCAAGGGGGCCTTCGCCCCTATCCAAGGGAACCCTCGGGACTTCGCCCCTCTCCAAGGGGGCCCTTGGGACTCCGCCCCTCTCCAAGGGGGCCCTTGGGACTCCGCCCCTCTCCAAGGGGGCCCTTGGCGCTTGGCACCTCTCCAAGGGGGCCCCCGGGACTTCGCCCTACTCCAAGGGAGCCATCGGGGCTCCGCCCCTCTCCAAGGGGCCTTTAGGACTTCGCTTCTCTTCAAGGGGGCCTTCGGGACTTCGCCCCTCTCCAAGGGGGCCCTCGAGACTTCTCCCCTCTCCAAGGGGGCCCTCGAGACTTCGCCCCTCTCCAAGTGGGCCCCGGGACTTCGCCCTACTCCAAGGGAGCCATCGGGGCTCCGCCCCTCTCCAAGGGGCCTTTGGGACTCCGCTTCTCTTCAAGGGGGCCTTCGGGACTTCGCCCCTCTCCAAGGGAGCCATCGGGGCTCCGTTCCTCTCCAAGGGGCCCTGGGGGCTCCGCCCCGGTCGCGAAATCGAGGCGACGGTGAAATGCATGTAAACGCAAATGGGGGACATCGCGTCTGCAATTGTCGTGACACACACGTTTGGATCGTTCTCCTTTATTTATATGATATATAGATACATATATTATATATGTATATAAACTTAGATACGATTTCTTACAGCTGTCACTGCCTTATTTCTTAATCGATTAAATATAATCGTTATTATTCGGTATATGGTTTTATTTTCTTATTACTTTGTGTGGTTTTAAGCAAACAGCATAACTATGTCAAGTTGTTCTATTGAGGTATTTTAAATTACGTATTTTAAGAGATTGCTACAATTCATTAATGTTATAATTGTAACGATTGGTCCTTGATTTTGTATTTGAACTACGACCACCACCGTTTTATTATTCAGGAGCTAACGGATATCTTACCAGCTACATAACGTAAGATTTGATGTTATTATTTATTTTATTACAACTGTCAGTTTTTACACGTCAGAAAGTTACATTTTTCCCAACTAAAATATTAGCCAAGACACACGAAGCTGTTCATGCCGAGTCGGCGGCCGACTCGGCCCATCATCATACCCTTATAATAAAGCAGAAAATTCCCAAGGTCAAATATTTATGCGCGTGGTCTATGTGTAGTTACCATTTTGAGCGTGGTCTTGATATTAGCAGCGTTGCCAGACCTGGTACAATTCTACGAATCTGGTACATTCTGAAACCGTTTCTACAAAAGTATATTTTTAAAATATTTCTGGTACATTTTCATCCTCATTTATTAGACGAAACTGTCACAAATAAATTAGCAGATCAGCCAGGCAAAGCGGAATTGGCAGACAAAATACGGCGTCAATCTTATTTATTTCGTACAGTATCCTCATTTAATACAGTATCCTCATTTAATACAGTATCCTCATTTAATACTAAGAAACTGCAACTAAAGCAAGAGAATAAATTTTCGCAGAAGTGTATTATCGTGTCATACCAGCTTTATAAATAAACATTAATACTACAAACATAGTGTTTAGTGTTATGTTGTTTTCCTTTATATATTGTACAATATTTTGAGGACGTCTGACAACACTGTTATTACGCGCACAACAAGGAGGCTGTGAACAGTTGACATCATTGTTGACGCCATAACCTGCTATAGAATTTCATCTAAGCTCACAAATAATGGAAAAATAGATGAATTACGTAGTTTGAGGAGAAAAAAGTGGATTGCCGCCCTCAAAAGGACTGATTTGACACAAGCAAAAATTAAATATGGTCGTATTTGTTCAAGACATTTTATAACAGGCAAGTAAATTTTCCAATTACTATGGCTTGACTGCTAGAGCGAACGAATTTATTTAGGCAAACCGACACAACTTAAGGATACAGATAACCCAGACTAGATACCTTCGCAATACCTTGGTTACGGATCTGCAGCATTAAGCAAGCAAACTTCAAAAAGTCGCTATGATCGGGTGATGAAACGCAGAATAGAGGTCGAGTGCAGTCCCAATGTCAGTACGCGACGGTTGTCCATATCCTGTAATGGTTTATATACATGGTGGCGATTTTGTTAGAGGAGCTTCTAATTTATTTCAAGGACACATTTTGGCTACGTTTTACAAAGTTGTGGACTAGGAGCGTGAGGTAATCGTAAAGCTAAATTGTTCTCGCAATATGAACATGACTTTTCTTGTAGGTTTTCTTAGTACAGGCGATGTTAATTCACCTGGGAACTATGGTATTCTTGATCAAGCAATGACATTAAAATGAGTGTATGAAAATTTGGAATAATTCAATGGCGATCGAAATTCCATTACTTTATTCGGTCCTGGAGCAGGAGCTGGGCTTCTTATGGTTGCCCCAGATACCAGGTATATGTTGGTATTTTAGAATCACTATATGGTGTTTTATTTAAATTTTATTTCAGAGTGAATCGGCAGTAGCTGATTGGGCATTAATAGTGGATATTTTGAAAGAAACTACCGAATATTTATTAAAAACTGGAAAATTTAATCAAAGCCTAAGGTACATGTCTAATGTAACTGTACGGGAAGCATCAGATTTTGTTTGTAAGTTATTTAGTGGAATTTCATTATGTGTGGTTATTTTTTGTGTGTTAACAGATAAAAATGAAAGTTTGGGACTCGATCGCATAGTCAATCAAGATTTTTTTCGATCAAAAGATTAGGGAATTTGTGTTACGATTTAATTATACTTTAAATCCCAATGGCACATATGAAGCAATTACATACAGTGTGTCTCAGATCGAGTGGGATTGCATGGCTAACTTTCTTAGCATTGAAGATGGAGAGTTGGTTAAATGGACAATGTTTTGCAGTTTCATATGCTGATTTAATATCTGTTTGAAAAAGTTCAAAATGTCGAACCAGTCAGAAGTTATTAGAAAAAAACTAAAAACTGTCATTTTCTTGTATGTCAAATATCTTTGTAAGTATAAGAGATACGAAAAAAAGTAATACCGATGGGGCCACAATTATATATAACAGCAATGAGATAACATTAACAAGAAAATAATTCGTATTGCTTGAGTAAGAAAGAGATAAACATAGTAGCAAATATTCGAGAAGGCTTGACGCTTAATTTAATTATGACATTTGTCAACTAAACATGCTGTTTAAACTTGATTTAAACACACATCAATTTTAATAACAAAATTTACGAAGCCCGTCAGAAGTTCTAAATGTAATTCTGATTTCATAAACAAACAGTTTTAACCTCCAGTTTTACTTCATAATTTCGCAAGTTTATATCTAATTTATATCTGTTTTAATCTTGAATTAAAACAGGCAAAATTCAGTTCCCATTTACGAAATCTTAACAAACGAATATTGTTTCGCCAACATTGAGTTTAAACACCGCAGTAAAAATGCAACTCGGCATTTCGCTTAAGCGACCTAGAAAACCAAGTTCAACGCTTCAGTCTGCAAACCCATGCGGAACTATAAAAGGCTTATCGTGCTGAGTTGCGGTCTTCGGACCTTTAAACGCATTCTATTACACTCCACTATTATGAACTTTAAATTGTTACTTAGTTAAGCATTCTAGTTTTATATAAATACACGTTTATTTTCATAATAAAATCAATCTGAATTTAATGTTTGATTCACTCGTTACTACCCCTTCTAAGCCATAATATTTATGGGGCATGAGGCTGTGTCCCAGGGGTAGTTTACTGTCGTCCTTTCAAGTACCATTGACTACATTGGTTTAAAACGTAAACACAGTCTTGTTTACGTGCTTGAAGGATAGAACTAGCGCAAAGTAACGGAATCCTGATCCAGTCTCCAGGCATTTCTGTTCACATGCCTACTAAAATGTTTTTTCGTATGGCCATCTCTTTCTTACTCAAGCATTCTATTTTGTTATTCATGTTATCTCATTGCTGTTATATACCGGGTGTTCGTTCTCAAAGTCGAACATAGGCGATTAACATTGTATTGAACGTTTTTGCCGATTCCTGCTCGCCAATTCAACTTACAGGGAAGGTAATGGTATCAATGGAAAGATAAAATTATTACACATCAAATGATACCAATAATAATATTCAAGATGCGATTTTTATTTTAAAATTCTAATTTAAAACTTGGGAATTTTAAATATATCATGCCTTGCTTCTCAAGTTCGATAGCATTTGTCAAAAAATTGGTATTTAGTTGGCGTAAATCAGATATTTTCTGTCAACGTCTGTTAAAATTATCTACAGAAAAATGAATTATTTCCATGAAGAACGAGTGAATGCACTAATGTTAATTGCCTATGTTCGACATTGAGAATGGACACCAGGTATAATTATGGCCCCTTCCGTATTTGATTTTTAGGTTACTAAATAGAATTTTTACTTCCTTTTACAATAAAGGAAGTATTGGATTCACCCCAAAAATTCTAAATTGAGTTTTCAACACATCTTCACGTTTTAGAGTCCCCTGAACCCAAAAAAACATATTTTTTTTATTGGTCTGTCTGTCTGTGTGTCTGTTTGTCTGTGAACAGAATATCTCAAAAATGAAAAGAGGTATGGCGTTGAAACTTCATATATAAGTTTTGTGTACTATGTAGATGCGGCAGCAAGCTTTTGAAGAAAATCGCATTACCGGAAGTAGGTGTTTACTCTTGTGATTTTTCAGTTTTTTCGATTTTTTCAAAAACGGCTTTAACGATTTTTTTTAAACTTTACATTTTTATTAAATTTTTTATGTGTATTGATGTGAGATAGGTGATTTTCCAGTTGAATACTTCTAAAATGGGTTTCTTTGGTTTTTTTTCTATTTTTTTTTATTAACTCCTATTTTAAATAGAACACCCGGTATATTATTACATTTTTGAAAATTTTTGACAAATGCTTAAAAATTTAAAATCAAATTTTTGGCTAATTATAAGATCACTGTAAAAGGAAGTTGTGTGCGTGTATCACACCAGATTTTTTATTCTCTTTTCAACGATGTAAGTTAACATATGATTGACTAAAAAATACCAGCAAAATTAATTGTTTTTACATTTTAATCAAGTAGGCTTACATGGATCAAAACAAAATTAGGTGAAATTTATTTTAGAAAACCTTTGTATGTAATTCCCATAATACTTAATAGTCTGTTCAGTAAACATAAAAACACAAAGTGGCCTTTGATTTCTATAATTTCATGTGTGTACTTCCAAAATTCATCTTAGTCTAGGAACGTACTTCCAAAAAGTTACTAAAACAAATAGGTTAACTGTCATAAATGTTATAACTTAACTACCTTTAAGGATGTTAAACAAATACTCTGTTGGATACTATTGATGTAGCTTTATTACTAAGTATTTTTATGACTTTTTATAAAAGTTCAGGCAAGAATTTCTAGAATAATATGTACTTTGACACTGAAATAATGAGATTTATTAATTGTCATTGATTGTCATGTTTAAATTCAAAGTCGCCTTTATGCAGGTGTGGAAACAGAAATACAGAATTCCTTGCACAAAAATTGTATGTACATGCCAACTTAAAGAAATAGTTAATGTTTTTGTGTTTAGTGAATGGCCTATAGTAACATGTTAATTAAGTAGTAAGTACTTGAACCACAAAAACCATCGTGATATTACTTTTTAAATGTTTAATCAAGTAGGTAAGCAGCCATGATGAAAAACAATAAGAAAGTTTGCTTAAAGTAACCCGTCGTGTCGTCAAATGGTGTCAACTATGTTTAGCTAACAATCATTTTGATCATTTCATGTGATTATCAGGATTATGTTTTGTTTTTAAATAAATGTTTTTTTTTTATTCATGTAAGCCTACTTGATTAAAATGTAAAAACAATTAATTTTACTGGTATTACTTCCTTTTACAATAAAGGAAGTATTGGATTCACCCCAAAAATTCGAAATTGCATTTTCAACAGATCTTCACGTTTTAGAGTCCCCTGATCCCAAAAAACATATTTTTTTTCATTGGTCTGTCTGTGTGTCTGTCTGTGAACAGAATATCTCAAAAACGGAAAGAGGTATGGCGTTGAAACTTTATATATAAGTTTTGTATAGTATGTAGATGCGACAGCAAGCTTTTGAAGAAAATTGCATAACCGGAAGTAGGTGTTTACTCTTGCGATTTTTCAGTTTTTTAGATTTTTTCAAAAACGGCTCTTAACGATTTCCTTCAAACTTTATATTTTTATTACATTTTTAATGTGTATTGACGTGAGATAAGTGATTTTCCAGTTGAATACCTCTAAAATGGATTTCTTTTGTTTTTTTTCTATTTTTTGTATTAACTCCTATTTTAAGTACAACACCCGGTATATTATTACATTTTTTAATTCAGCTTAAAATTATAGAGAAAATTTGTCTCTTGTTCTAATTCTCTATTTTGTACGGTTTTTGTACCATTTACATTTTTTAAAAATTTTTGACAGATGCTGAAAAATAAAAAATCAAATTTTTACCTAATTATAAGATCACTGTAAAAGGAAGTTGTGTGAGGGTATCACACCAGATTTTTTTTATTCAATCAAGTTATCTTACATCGTTGAAAAGAGAATAAAAAATTCTATTCAGTAACCTAAAAATCAAATATTACTTTTTTTCGTATCTCTTATACTTACAAAGATATTGGACATACAAGAAAATGACAGTTTTTAGTTTTTCTCTAATAACTTTTGACTGGTTCGACATTTTGAACTTTTTCAAACCGATATTAAATCAGCATATGAGACTGCAAAGCATTGTCCATTTAACCAAATCTTCATCTTCAATGATAAAAAAGTTACTTATGCAATCCCACTCAATCTGGGACACACTGTATATGTACATTTACTGGCCAGATTCATATATGGTAAAAAATAGTTTTAATTTAATTTTAATTGTGTGGAGCCAGTAACTTAATATTTTCCAAGCAAAACGCAAGAGGCTTTAAGCCCTATAAGTCAAAAGTTCTTAGCCGCGACGAAATGTTGAGGTTCATTCGTACTTCACCGGACGAAAAGTATTCACTTGCAAAGGTTAACATTATTGATCCATTTCTTTCCTTTTAATTGTAAAATTACATTGCAGACTATACTTATGAGTATTGCTGGCGGTTTTCGCATTGGAGAACTGGTCAAAATGAAAATTGACGACGTGGACGTCGTTTTGTTAATTTAGTTGTAATGTACTTATGTATAATTTTTTGATAAATTATTGATTTATTTTGGTTGACATTTATTGACATTTTTAAAGCGCTAGCGAAATAAACATTTTAAATAGCTAGCGGAATACAAATTTTAAATGACTGTTTATAAAACATCAACTTTCATGGGCAGGCCAGAAACAAATAACGGTCACTTTTCACGGCAAAATTGAATAAAATTATTTAAGATTAATTTAGTTTGAAATGTGTATAGCTCAATAGGTACTGAGAATAGGACACATGTTCATATGAACTTTTTTACTTGAAATGATTTCAAGAACATGCTCCCGTGCCGGGAGAACTTTGCGAGACACTACTGAAAGGTTAAGTAATTCAGCAAATTCTGGTTGCATTGCATCAATAATGTGTCAGTTACGCGATCCCGGTTTGCTCTTGAATGACAGAAATACTAATGATAAATGGCTACAAAATCGTTGATATTTTAACTTTTTCTTATGGAAAATAGTATTTAAACGTTTTATAAGTCATGGAATTGCCATGTTTCGTACAATTTTAGGCAACCTCTATATAAAAATGTTGATTGCAAATAAAATAGTAATTATTGTATTGAATTAAAAGTGTCACTTTGTTTAACAAGCAATTATTGCAAGTCAAACAGAGCCACTTTTAATCCAAATAATGCATACTATTTTTCTGCAACCTTGAAAAGTACAAAATTCAAAATTTTAGATGATTGATTGCTTTTGACGTTACTTATTTAAAAACCATTATGACAAGTGCGTCCATAGGCGACCAGTTAGACCTTAATTTTAGTTTATAGGAAATAATTGCTATTTATGTTACAAGTATAAAATTAAGGACTTCTTTTGGGTGAACCGCAGTGTACGGTAATGCGAGCGATGTACATAAAGAAGGCCAACCTTAATGAAACATTGGAATTGTATATATATTTATTTTTATAATTAATAATAAAATAATAAGTACATTTTTATTGTTACTCTTTTCTCACTTGGGTGTTATCCTGTAATAAAATAATTATTAGGTAATTTAATACCAGTAGAATTGTTCTGCAAATTGAGAAATAAGATTGAGATGACAAATTGCAATAAAATTGGGAATTAATTAAATTGCTCTATTTATTTAAAATAGTGATATTTAATAAAACATTATTTTAAATATTAAGAACCAAAGTAAATACAATTAAGAAATGTTTTTGAATATGTACTTTGTAAATGCGATTAAATTAATTATCGGTATGAGGTGGCAGTATTATAGTGCCTTTGAAAGAGGTTTTAGTAAAGTTTTCGAAAATTAATTTGGAAGGATTCCACAAAATCTACAACACTGATTTACAGTTATCAATTGAAAAAAAACTGCAATAATACTAGCAGTCTTTTTTTAAATCTCGTGGGTAGAATATGTTCAAGAATTTTATTGACAAATATAAATGTGTAATAACATTAGTTAAGCCAATTAGGTATTTTTTTTTTTAGAAAAAGTAGGTAATATGATGGACATTTTACTTACCATGTTGATTCACACACCACTTAGAAGAACAAGACACCAAGCCAAATAAACAATATACCAAGACAAAATTACAAAAGCGACTGCACACCAAGAACTTTAAGCAATAATGTTGCTGATATCAGGTAGTTTTACAGGTTTTGGAATAGGAAGTATACACTTAAATACGTATACAAATTATCCATCATAACAATAAAACATAAGATTTCCTTTATATTTGGGATATTCCAAAAGCAGATAAGTACTTAATTGTCTCTATTTTCAGAAAATTGTAGGTTTGTCTAAATATAGTACTTTTAGAGATCAGCAAATTCCAGGAATTTAGTTTTTGGAAACTGTCCCAGTGACATTTCCACTAACTGGATTTACAGCATTGTAACAATAATTAGCATTTAATACTGAACACAAAAAAGAAGACAATTCAATTCAGCAGTATCGGCTGTATCCAATATGTAGGAAAGTGGCCTGGAGGCTATCCAAAAATTTCCAATCTCTAGCGTGCTTTTAAAACTTTCTTTAGTGCAACAAAAGTTATTAGATTTGTCCTACATTTTAAATACAGCATATTCCGCGGGCTTCAGGTAGTGATTCTATGTAGTATTTAAAGCGGACAAAACACACGCTGCGGCATGTAGTGCGTACGCTCGGCGTAGGCGCTACATGACGCAGCGTGTGTTTTGTCCGCTTTAAATACTACCTAGAATCATGGGCCGACTCGGCGTGAACCGCTTCGTGTATCTTCAGACTAAAAAGGCGGCTTTACACGTGTATAGTAGCTAAAGCAAGTTAATAAATCAAGTAGCTTAATTTAGTTACTTGCATCATGTAAACATTTACGTTTAGTACGATTTAGTACTTGAGCAAGTAAAGAATTTAGTCAACTACTTTGTCAAGTGAATAGAAATCAGTTCTATTTACTTGAGCAAGTGGCGTACCCCCACCACGATTTTCGTTAACCAAACGCAAACTAAGCTAACACCTGCGGTAGTCGTTAACCCCTAACAAGGGAACTCTTCCTCAGTTTCGACGGGCAAGGATAGCCACCTACCCGACCTAAGGGTAAAGAGGGCTCATAGAACCACTTTGTGGTTAAAACAGGCCACTGCCCTATAATAAGAGGAAGAAAAAGAAGAAAAAAAGTATTAGTCAGACCAGCCGTTCGCCAGATAATTATTTCAACATGGCGTCCCTTAGGAATGAAGATACAATATTAATATGTATGCAAGAATATCGAGAGACAGAACGTTTGTGGAATACCAGAGGTAGCATTTACAAGAATAAACAAACCCAAGATAACCATTTCCTTTTCCACACACGCTTTTTTTACTACAGCTATACTCCGCCAATTCACCAAATAAGTGAAAAATACATTTCATTAATAAAAAACGAATTGGTGCACGTTGTGCCATTTTAAAAAATCAACGTCAACTAAACAATTATGCTAAACTGTGTGTAAACGTGCTCGTTTAACAAAACTACTAAATTTTAGCTACTTGATTTAGTAACTTGCTTTGGCTACTATACACGTGTAAAGCCGCCTTCAGTTCTATTTACTTGAGCAAGTGGCGTACCCCCACCACGATATTCGTTAACTAAACGCCAACTAAGCAAGTGTAGACAGGTTAGGTTAGTAAAGTGTATTAGTCAGACCAGCCGTTCGCCAGATAATTTGTTGAAATATGGCCTACCGTTGGAATGAAGATACAACATTAAAATGTGTGCAAGAATATCGAGAGACAAAACGTTTGTGGAATACCAGAGCTAGCATTTACAAGAATAAACAAGCCCAAGACAACCCATTTTCTTCTCCGCACACGCTTTTTTATTATAGCTATACTTGCCATTATATCCGCCAATTTACCACATAAGTGAAAAATACATTTCTTTAATGACGAACGAATTGTTGCACGTTGTGCCATTTTAAAAAACCAATGTCATCTAAACAATTATACTAAAACGCAGGGCTCGAAGCCAGTACATATTTTATGTAAAAGTACACATTTTTTAGCTTGGTACATAAAATTACATAAACTTAAAAAAAGGTACATAAAGTTCATATTTCGCGCGTTTCGACCATTTTTAATATGCCGCAATATAGTATATAATACGGTGATTACTGACTTTTAAAAAGGTGGAAAATAGGCTATTATCAACTTTCAAACTTTCCAACCGATCGGAAAGGTTTAGTAGGTAGGGACACTGGAAATCTCGTTCATCTACTCAAGCGCGTCACAACCTGTGGGATCATAATATAATAATTCTTCCAATTATTGTTTCGAATAAAGCGGTTGTGAATAAAATAATATACATACCCAGGTGGAAATTGTTTCATTCCTGTCTCGAGATAAAATTGACTTCGACTCTTTGCGTCTCGGTTAACTACTTAATCTCAACAGTAATGAAACACTTTCCACCTCGGTATGTAATATACTATTACTTATAGTCGGTTAATAATAAGTACGATTCTAATCTTCAAAACAGTATGAAATCGAGTAATTATGTACTTTACTTTACGTCACTATCAATGAACTTGTCATTTTACCTAGCAACAGCGTTGCAGATTCCTTTGTTAAAGTGACTTATGAAACTGCAATAAAAATACATATTACTTGAAACTTACATAATTATATTAAGAATAACAAAAACCGACTGTGAGTAAAATAGTATACATACCATTTGAGAAAAATGAGAAAAATGGTCTTAAATATTAAATATTAAAAACCAATAAAATGAGCAAAATAAATCTAGTTACCGGTGGATAAAACAAAAAAAGATTAGTTACATGTCAGAATTAAACAATTTGTAAATGTCACAACAAGATAAGTGTCCTTTGCATTTTCTAAATTAGAATTTACCTTTAGCAAACTGTTTTATTAATAAAAATGGTACAATTAAGCCAGACACAGATAAATGAATTTTTTATTATTTATTATTGTATTTTTCAATTGATTTTTTAAATTTCAATAAAAACGAATGTACCGTCAATGAATTTCCGTCAAACGTAGGTAACTAGATTTATTTTGCTCATTTCATAGGTTTTTAATATTTAAACTTTAAGACCATTTTTCTCGATTTTTTTTCAGATGTAACATATTGAAAATTTTATATCATTGAAAACAACATAAAAAGTACTACCAAAATCAATAATTAAAAATACATGTTGTCATTAAAAAAAAGTCGTAGCAACATAAAGGTGTTTGTAGTGTACCTATTATTAAAATCGCCATACCCCTTCAAAATTTTTTCATAAAAATTAATATTAACAAAGTTAATGAACTTATCCGTTACTGTATTTCCACACTGTATAGCTATTTGTACTAGCCTACAAATACATACTGACATTATCATGCACCCAAGTAGCCTGTGAACTCGTAATTTCTAAAGTGCTAGGGGCTTTTTTATCGCAAGAAAGGTTAGAATGTTTTCTAATTTTGAATGTGGAGTGTGATCTATTCCAAAGCTTGAATTTCGACGATAAGTTCGTAAATAGATCAGTCTCTTGAAAATCAAACTTATTGATGTGATTCATATTGTTAAGTATAATTATTATAATGGAATAGAGTGTAAAAATTTCAATAAGGTCAAACCTTGTGATCATAATTATCTATATTTTTTCGTTATAATCGTTCCAAACTCAAAGTTTATAAATCGTAATAGATACAGAAGAATAGACTAATTACCTACCTCCTACCTATTTCATTTTTTCGTTACCTTGTTTCATGTTTAAATTTTTAAATTATTAGAATATTTTTTTTACGACCAACCGGAAAATATGCGGTTTCTGGCGAATTTTTTCGCCAAAAAGTAACGTTTTGCCGGTCAAGATCGGAAAAAATGAGGGACCGGTAAAAGCTTTTGCCGGTCCCTGATGCCTTCGCTACTATGGACTCAAGTGTGTGTTATTGTTTGGATAAGTCAAATAATTAATAAATACTAATGTCATATTTCTTTTAGTTTGCGAAAGTGAATTTGCAAGTTTGAAAGTATGGGCTCGGATGTCGCAAAAAAATATTGTACGATACACGACCGGAAAGTGTTTTGCAGGAATCTACTTGGCTCGACCTGCAAAACACTCCATTCCGGTCTTGTAACGTAAATTACTATGTATTTCCATTCCTCCATCGTTTTCTTTATGGTAGTTATTAGGGATGTCGTACCCGGTCTAAAATCAAACCCGGGTACCCGAGAACAGTACCCGGGTACCCTCGGGTACCCAAAGATTTTACATTTTGCCTTATTATTTTATCCGAAATTGGTAGCAGCATCAACATCACACAGAGGATGTTTATGTTACTTCAACCCATACTGACGCGATTTAATGGTACTATTGAGGGGTTGAAATATTTCCGTGGAGCGGATTTATTGCCTTATATGAAACAAGAATCAACATTATGTGGTATGTTATTGCTGCATTGTTGTTTTTCTAGAGCTTATTCCTATTGTTTTTAAGTTTTTATTATCTTCTCCGAAAAGGGCTGACTTTCTGGACATTACATAATTTACTAGTCGGGTACCCGGGTCCTGAAAATATACCCGGGTTTACTATTACCCGGGTCGGCCCGGGTACCCGCCGACATCCCTAGTAGTTATTGATTTCGTTGTACTTTCACCTGCCATTGCTGGTGAGAGGGGTGCGTTTTGGGTATTCGAGCTCCCTACAATCATAAAAATTTCGCTTGCGGCAGGGCTTTGTGCCTTCCTCCACGGATTCCCCTTTAGCTAGGAGGCTGTGCCCCCCCCCCCCATGCTTCTTATTTTTACATGTGGAAGCCACATGCATCCTTTGCCCGGTAGGCCAAATTTTGCCAGTCCGACGCTGAAAGTCCGTCACGTAACATTGAACCAAATTTTAACCACTGATGCTTTCGTTATCGAATAAGCGCACGTGCAGTTTTTGGGTGAGGTCTGCCGAACTTTACCGCCTGGAAAAACATGCCTGAAATGGTTAAAAAATAACCGCGCAAAATAGCTATTTATGCAACAAGTGCTAAAAGTTGAGGTTTATGCACGAGTTGCATACAATATTTTTTCTCCGACCTTAAATTTACTGTTATTAATCCATAAATGTCGATTTAACAAAGGTTTGCATCTACGACAGTTATAATTTATGTCATAATAAACAGTTGGCCTTGACGCGCAGGTGAATGTTTGTGGAGCTAGTACTGTCAAAGTCAGTTATCAAAGGTAATTATTAATACTAGACATCTGACTGTATTTATTACATAACGCTTTAATTATTTAAAGGGTCTAGGACATATCGCCGAATGGACAAAACGCCGAATCGTATTTTAATGCACAAAACGTCGAATCGTGCCCAAAACGCCGAATTCGTTTGAGTGGACAAATCGCCGAAAATGCCCAAAACGCCGAATGCTGTCGGTGGACATATCGCCAAAAATGGACAAATCGCCGAATTAGTTGGCGTGGACAAAACGTCGAAAATGCCCAAAACGCCGAATTCTCTCGGTGGACATATCGCCGAAAATGGACAAATCGCCGAATTCGTTATCGTGGAAAAAACGCCGAAAATGCCCAAAACGCCGAATTCTGTCCGTGGACATATCGCCGAAAATGGACAAATCGCCGAATCGTGTAAAATGACCCCACATGGATCGGAAAGTTGGCATCGTTCGATTTTGTTCAAAACCCCCGTGTGTCGGTGGACATATCGCCGAAAATGGACAAATCGCCGAATTAGTTAGCGTGGACAAAACGCCGAAAATGCCCAAAACGCCGAATGTTGTCGGTGGACACAACGCCGAAAATGGACAAATCGCCGAATTAGTTAGCGTGGACAAAACGCCGAATGCTGCCGATGGACACATCGCCGAAAATAGACAAATCGCCAAATTAGTTACCGTGGACAAAACGCCGAAAATGCCCAAAACCCGGATTCTGTCGGTGGACCTATCGCCGAAAATGGACAAATCGCCGAATTAGTTACCGTGGACAAAACGCCGAAAATGCCCAAAACGCCGAATTCTGTCGGTGGACATATCGCCGAATTAGTTACCGTGGACAAAACGCCGAAAATGCCCTAAACGCCGAATTCTGTCGGTGGACATATCGCCGAAAATGGACAAATCGCCGAATTAGAAAGCCTGGACAAAACGTCGAATCCTGTGAGTGGACATATCGCCGAAAATGTCCAAAACTTCGAATTAGTGGACGTGTACCAAACGTCAAAGATGTCGAAATCACCAATTCCTGTTAGTGGGTATGGTACAAATTAAAGATGCAGAATATTTTACGACAATTTTTAAACTCGGTAAAACAATTATAATATAATAATAATAAATAATAATTTATTTAATTCATATATATACATTCCAATAAGCTAACCTAATAGCTTGTCTAGGCATTAATATACCGGGTAATTTTATAATCAAGACTGACGCAAAACCTAACCTGCTAACTTCGAATTTGACATAGACTTACAGTGCCACCTACATATTATTCATATAACAAATATTTCATAAGTAGCTTGATGGAAAAACATTTATAATCACCCGATATAAATGTGTAGAAATACATAAAATGTTGATCCTTGATATATAATAAACCCATAACATATCCTTTACAAACAGTACGCCAGTGTCAAACGGAAACAACTATCCGCCATATGCAACCTCCATTCTCGACGCAACCTCATCTGGTAAATGCTCCTTCATGTTGTTTTATATTCAAAGAGTTTTTTAAATAAAAAAATTAAAGTTCGCCATTTTGGATTCAATGACGGTCAATTATCACTTTATTTTATTAGATTATAAGTAGCAGTATATGCGCGATATAGAATATGAAATAGATATTCTTGTTTTTAAAACATATTTACTTTATTTATATTTTAAAATAATAACTTATCCCCAAATAGCCCCCTCGCTCATTCCAGTCGCGGGTCCCAGCATAAGGAACAAAATGACACCACCCTCAATACTCAATCACAAACATGCACACGGGATATCAAAAATTGTAGTTAGAATATCAACTATTAGTTTACAGGTGTTGTTTATGCTGGCAGCAATTGCTAGTTGAATTTATTATTGTTGTAACTTAGAAATAACAACGAAAACAATTCTCGCTATTTGTTTGGCCGTAAAATATCCTGCATCCTTAATTTGTACCATGCCCACTAACAGGAATTGGTGATTTCGACATCTTTGACGTTTGGTACACGCCCACTAATTCGACGTTTTGGACATTTTCGGCGATATGTCCACTCACAGGATTCGGCGTTTTGTCCACGCTAACTAATTCGGCGATTTGTCCATTTTCGGCGATGTCTCCACTGACACAAACGGGGGTTTTGAACAAAATCGAGCGATGCCAACTTTCCGATCCATGTGGGGTCATTTTACACGGTTCGGCGATTTGTCCATTTTCGGCGATATGTCCACCGACAGAATTCGGCGTTTTGGGAATTTTCGGCGTTTTGTCCACGATAACTAATTCGGCGATTTGTCCACCGAGAGAATTCGGCGTTTTGGGCATTTTCGGCGTTTTGTCCACGCCAACTAATTCGGCGATTTGTCCATTTTCGGCGATATGTCCACCGACAGCATTCGGCGTTTTGGGCATTTTCGGCGATTTGTCCACTCAAACGAATTCGGCGTTTTGGGCACGATTCGGCGTTTTGGGCATTAAAATACGATTCGGCGTTTTGTCCATTCGGCGATATGTCCAGGTCCCTATTTAAAAAACACTTTACCTCTAATGCAAGAAGCAACTAGAATAACTTTACAACTTCACTTCCAGTTCGAAATTGGGGTTTATAACTTCACTTCACTTTATACCACACATGCGCTAAAAGTAAACAGCTGATTTCTTTAAACACGCTAGCTAAACTATAAAACATCACTTTTAGTGAAACAAGCTAGTGCTAAACGGCATACTTTTAGTAGTGGTCGTAGAAAAAAGTAATTTGTAAATCTGTGTCAGTGTGTTATATAAATCTATATTATCTATTCCTATTGGTCTATAATAGCTCTATTCGGGGTTAACTCGCGGAACCCTTAGATTGTGTTTGCGAACCCCAGTTGAGAAACGCTGGTTTAGCAGATATCAGTCTGGACACATATAGGAAATGCGGTGGCCAACTAGGTATTGTTCGGTTATAGCGAAGCGTAAATAGTCGTTGCTATCACAATGCACTAACCCGCATGCAGCACTATGATAAAAGTTAGATATAGATTTGCAACACTTTAAAGCGTAGCGATAACACTGGTGAAATGTACATAAAAGTACTGGGATTTAACGTAATGCACGACGGGTTGGCCTTGGTCAAGATAGGAGAAGTTAAAAACAACAGGAAGCAGTAGCTTATTCTGAAAGGATCGTCATTTGAATGTGGAGTCTGAAACCCGTTTAGCTTGTGCATTTGGGGTTTGGGGTAACATAGACCCAAACGGGGGCTGCCCAAAAGCAGCTTGTAAACGAGTTTCAGACTGGCGCCATGTCAAATTCCATTAAAGTAACGATTGTTAGTATTGCTTGCTCTTGGGAAACTGCAGTGTGTACAAATAAATTACTGATAGGTACTTGTTTGCATTCGCAACAACACAGGAAGGCGTTTTAAACGATCATACTTAAAAAATGAAAGTGCTTGCAGCAGTGACTAGACAGGGGATTTGTCGGTTGCCTGATCAAATACATTTTATTTTAATAACAGCCTGTTACCAACTGGCTGTCTATCGGGGTGCCATGTTTGGTATGTCGTTAAAGGCGTTTTCTCCCGTTACAAGTTACGGCAATCTTCTATGCTTTTTTTTGTGCACTGGAATAATTATTCTGTTTCTCCGGTGTGTGGGCATTTTCTCTCTTCCGTATTTGTGTGGCGAAAAATCACAGTTGAAGTTAGCAAACAATCAAGATTGCGCAGAAGACTAGTGGGTCAAGTCGGATAGTTTCCACGCATTGGGCTCTTGATAGTCTTTGCTCATTTTCGTTGGTCTCAACTGTGTATTTGCCAGCTATTCTTTTTTTTTAAGCCTCCTTTTCCAATCTTGACATTAAATTCCTAGTATTAACAAAATATGTCATATATATAAGAACTAACCTTCCATTTATTGGTTTCATTTGCATTATATTTCCTTTTAGATTTTTTGTTACTATAAAACCTACCCCATTTCTCCCTTGCTTCTTCACGTCACTGTAAATTCACTATTATTTATCTTTCCTTGCCCTTTCCACCGTATTTCTTGTAGCACTGTTATGTCTATTTTATATTTTGTTATCTCGCTTGCTACTTCAAATTTTTCCCAAGATAAGACAAATATATTTGTTGAGCAATTAAAAACTAAATTCTACTATTGGCTCGATGGCCATCCTTACTACTACAAAAAAGTAATATTGTAATAAATAAATTATTGGTTGATTTATTGTTATCTTCAGTTGAAATTGTTTCAGCTATAAAGTTTTGAAAAAACGTTAAAGCTAGTACTTAACCGGCATGGGATGATTATAATCGATGGAAATATATTTTTAGCGAAGCATTATTTTTCTAAAGTTTCTTAAACTTAGCTACTTCTAATTCAGAATGTTTTCCAAAGTGAGTGCTGTTACTTTCAGAACATTTTCAGTACAAAATCGTTTGAAATTTAAGCATAATTAAAGTCGGTGTTAATGGGTGATGGTAACACTAAACCAGTGAAAGCTGTTGTAGATTTTCGTTTTATACGTTGCATACACTATTATTCTTTAGGTATAACTAGATACTCTGGAGTTTGCGGAGAATAATTGGCAATTACTGTCGAATTCTTGGGCTTTGTATGAAAAGGGCGGTTCGCAGCTGTTATTGTAAAATGCATACAACACGCGCGATATTTTCTCTTATTTTAGGCAATGATAAATTCAACCAACAAAGTAAAACTGCCCTTTATTTTAGTCCAACGCACTGGATAGCCTTAGAATTTTTTTACGTAATTTAACCGAGCCTGCCCTTCTAGTTTCTATCGTAATGTCAGAAATTTGAGCTACCCTTTGTACGGAAAACTTTTCGGGGGCTGTAACCATGCAATTAACAAGGGTAGAACGTAACACGGTTCTCTAACTTTGTAGGGTGTTGTTAGCGTGCTTGGGAGAAGAAACGCAGAAGTTAAAAATAATTATTTCTACAAGTAATGGTGGTTTCAACGGTTCTATTGCAAAATGGGCGACAGAAAGGAAATTTAAATATAAAAGCAAATTGTTAAATTAATGCGTATGTAATGATTTGACAAGTTGAACAACGCTTACATGAACTACCAAAATTAATACTGAAAAATATAACTGTTTGAAATGAACATTTGGAAGTTGTTTGGAAGACGTTGGTAGGCATTAAAGCGTTCTTAGTCTTTATTTTAAGGTGAAAATATACTGTCACGATGTTTTTTTAAATTTATTTAACGGTTAAAGATCATTTATTTCACATACAAATACATGATTAATGTAACCTAATATACCAAAATAAGTAGAAAGGTCACTATCGTATTTAAAATTTAGTTTATAAATCACGGTTTTGATTAAAATAAAATAAATAAAGTGCATTTTTAAATGTGAAAATGCACTTTATTTATTTTATTTTTATCAAACACTGATTTATAAACTAAATTTTAAATATGATAGTGATCTTTCTACTTATTTTCGTATATTGTAGTTTTAATTTGGTTCAGTATTAATCGTAGTGTTTTCTCTCAAGTGAAGTCATGTAAACTGCAATTTTAGGTTACACTTCTCGAGAGTAAATCTTTACTTTAAGGGAATTGTTGTTTATATTATTGGACTGTAATAAATTAAGAACAAAAAGAATACTTTTTCCTAACTCTTAGTGTGACTACAGGTTAGTATAAAGTACCTTAACAAGCCCTCTGTCAACACAGAAATTGCTTAATTTTATTAATTAGGTTTATTTTGTACTTAACACATTAATTTTAATTTTGTTTAAACTTTATACTCTGCACACTATGTATATATGAGGAAAGTTGTATCGGCACTGCCGCTTACTTTCAATAAACCATAATAATAATAATAATAATAATAACAATTATTGGAGGAGGTATACTATACTAATTTTATAGTTGTAGCAGTAGCAGAAAATGTTTTTCATAGAAGTACAAGGTGTAGTAAGCCAATAATTTTCAGGTAAATATTAAACATTTGGTTAAAATATCATTATTTGACTTAAGTAGCAAACCTTGACGACATTAATTGTTTAGTTGAAACCGAAAAGTGAAATTATTCTTCGCAGACAAATACAGAATAATAGCTAATCAAAAAATGCTCAAATTAACTAAATTCGTTTATAGTGGTGATTGTCCGTTGATGTATATGGAACCAAACTTGCACTTGACGCAATGTTAACTTTTTTACTTACTGCTCTGTACTAATAATGTAAACGTCCATTAATTTCCCTTATGTTGTAGTTGAAATGCTTAATTGATTTTTAGATACGAAAAAGTAAAGCTTCAATAATTTAAACTTTTGAGCAACCGCAGTCGAAATGTAACAAATTAATTAGTTAATTTAGTGCCTCTCTCTGCTTTCTAACGGGATAAAAATAGCCATTTAATTTTAACAGCTTAGAGTTTATCCAAACGATGGATAATAGTAGGGAATACAAAAACAATGTATAAATAACCCCGCGATGTATTTATAGTCGCAACACATTATATCAACGGTGGAGGTTTCAAAACACTGACGGATTGTTACGTTTAGATTGCGCCTCGACAGTTTCGCAGTTCGGCGCACGCCGGCTATGTTTTCCGATGTCTGTAGTACAGAATTTGAATTTCGCGCGCTTTCCGCCTGTTTGCGTTTGGTTTATCGGCAGGGCCAGTGACATGAACTTGGCTTTTGTTCCCCACGTCTTTTTCCGTTTGATGCTGTGATGGCGAACAGATTTAGCGCCAATTGTCCAGTGGTTTTGCGTACATGCAGTTTATGTTTGGTGGAATTTGCCCTCGCTGATGTTGGCGGCTTTTGTAACCCTGGCGATTTACTGAGAATTTTTTTCTCAAGCCAATTATGGCCGATTAAAACGCTTTGCTGACGCATTTCTACACGTAGCCCAAATTTATCTGGGGTAAGTCCATTGAAACCTTTCGTGCCGTGATTAAAGACATCCGCGATTGTATTTTGGACTTTCCTTTTTCTTTATAGCGCAGGTTTGGAGCTCCCCTTAATCGATATTAGCTGCTTTTTTAAATGGATATTTTTAAAATGTTTTAATTTTATTTCCTTGTCGTTATGGGCAAGTGATATTGCATTTTTGGTAGTATTGAAAACATCGTTCTTATACAGCAGCCTGACGTATTGGGGCCAAAGAGATGTATTTATTATATACGAGGGAAAATAGAAAACGTATCAAGCTGAATATGAAACAAATAACGTTATTTTTTTATAACTTTATTTTTCAATATATTCTCCTCTCAAATCAACGCACTTGTGCGAATACCCAGTGTAAAATAATAATTCGTTTTTAGTTTCAAAATGGTACTTGACCGTTTCTTTCAAATGCTCGTTTATTGTAAACCGACGTCACCTGAGGTTTTTCAGATTTCCGAACAGATAGAAGTCGTTATGCATGGTCGCATTGTCTTGAAGAAGAAGCGCATGTCTATTTGACGTTTTTTACCATAAGTGTCTGCGTTGATTGTAGAACCTTTAGCCATATCTGCAATCAAAATAACACCTTACATGTTTCAAACAATGGTTGCCATGAGTGTTCCAGCTAAAGATTGGTGCGAGTTCTGTATGCAACAATTTGAGGGAAAAACCCTGTATGCAACAATTGCTTGGGCTCTAGTTTTGTCTCACAATCTCAGTGATATACCCAAGTCTCACACCAGTTGTTAACCGCATTAGAAAGTTCGGACCAGTTTCTAAATATTTCAAATTGTTTTGACAAATTTGCTGTCTGAGCAACTTTTGCTCAAGAGACAAAAATCTGGAAACCCATCTTGCTGAAACTTTACTCAGTGTTGTCAGAACACCAGTTTCGTACATTTCGAATGCTGTAACGATCGTGAAAACTTTCATACGATAATCCTCCAAGACTATGGCATCCAATTTCTTGCACATGTCAACATGGTTGCTTTTGCAGGTATTCCATCTTCCATGAATTATCGTCCTCAATGAAACTGTTTTGGCCAACATTTAATTGGTGAAATACCACTGAGCATCATCTCCATTCACTGCAATCATTCGCTCCAAGTTTATTTTTTGATTGTTGCCTTCTTTTGTGAGAAACTTCATTGCTCTTTTATATTTAATTTTTACAAGACTCATTTTCAGAACACTTCAAAAAATAGAGAATAACGAACGAAACTCAAATTTGGCACGCAACTATAAGAGACTAGTTGACATTAAAATCTGAAGTACGTCAATTGCTTCTGTCATAGCTAGGTAATTTTTCTAGTTTACGTAGTATGTATATGTATACTAGCACTAGAGACCATGATGATTCGCGGATATCTGTATAACTTTCCACTTCTGTTTTCTAATTTCTTATTCTTAGTAGGGAAAGGTCCTCCACAACACCCTCCATCAACTTTTTCCTGTCTCTTGATACTCGGTGCTTCGCACCTCGACAAGTGAGACTCGGCCTCTTCGGTTCACTGTACTGACTTATGACAAACTTAGTACTCGTTGGGGAGATATTAATTGATGGTGAAAGCCTATAGTAACTCCGCGAATACAGATACCTGAGTCACGAAATTAAAACCAGCAGAGACAACCACACTTGCGAACTGCAGAGAAGAATAAGTTTAGGCTGGGCCGCATACGGAAAGCTCTCAGATATGTATTTAAAAACGACATTGCAATTAGCCTGAAAAGGAAAATCAGACCAATGTGTACTGCCTGTTTTAACCTTCTTCTTCTTCAGATGCATCTTCTATTGGAGGTTTGCTATCATTGAGGCTACTTCGTTCTTGGACATGGACATGACTGCTCTGAACAGTAAGGTAGTGTTTGTATTATACCATTCACGTAGGTTTTAACCTATGGAGCAGAAACTCTTACATTCACAAAACAAGTAACAAAAGAGTTGAGAGTTGCCCAGAAAGAAATGAAGAAGTCGATGCTTGGAATCAAGTTGATAGACCGAACGAGAAATGAAGACATTCGACGGAAAACAGAAGTAGGTATGCGACATAATCAGAACAGTCACCAGGCTGAAATGGAAGTGGACTGAACACGTTGAGGTATTCTGTGACGACAGATGGTCGAAGAGAATAGTAGAGTGGAAACCTCGCATGGACAAACGAAGCAGAGGAAGACCACCAACATGCGAGCAGTCGGATCTTAATCAGTCACCCCCCCTCCCCCCCCCCCCCCCCGGGTAAGCTACTTGTCATTATGTTCACTCTACCCATGGTCCTCGTTTGTTAGCGACACCCTTAAATATCGGAATTCGCGCACTTCATACCGTTTTTCACTTACTCCACTCGTTATCGTAATATGTCCATATTCCTTGAATTCCTTTCATTTTCTCTATGTTAATTTGAAGTCTATTTTTTATTCTTGTTCTGGTTTTCCCGTTACATTTTGTAATGTGCTTTTCCTATGAACTCCAACACCAAATTAAAACGTATTGTTGGCAATGGATCTTCTTGTCGTTATCCAGTGTTTAGGCTGAACTCTTCGGACATATTTCTTCCTATTCTCACCCGGTTTCTCGTGTTCCTTAAAGTAGTTTTATGTTAGCAGTCTTTGGTATTCTTAAGTTACGCGTCGATTGGAGTAATTGCATTCTTCCAATACTGTCATAAGCCTTGCGAAAATCAACGAATAGTACATGCAACTCTACACCTCCGTCTAGACATTTTTCTGTAGCTGTCTCATTACGAATATTTGAACCATTATAGACCTGTGTATATTCCAACTTGCATCATCACCCTTATTTAATTACTTTCCCATACACCCTGGACTTCTGTCGTTGTTTATGCGCTGTATTATTTTCTTTATATTCATTCCTAGGACTCACGTGTCGTTCTTCCATCCTGGATTTTACCTCTTCTAACTCCATATTTTCTTGCTCTTCTTCTCTATGGCCTACATTTAATAACTCGCTGAAGTCTTCTTCCCATTGTTTTATCATTTTTTCTTTTAATATATTTCTTTTCTTGGTTTTACAGTACATTGTTCTGCACCTTTTCTGGTTCGTGGCGAGTTCTTTATAAAAGTTCCGTATTTGCTTGCTTTTGTACTGTTCTTCTAGCGTACTTACTTTCTCTATATAGTACCTACCTACCTACATTCTTTTTTTCTGTCAAAGAGTTGCATTGTTCTTCTAGTTTGATCATAGTCCTTTTAATTTTCTTGTGTTGATTTTTGCACCTTTTTTCCTCTGAATGTAGCTCGTTTACAATCCTATTGTATTTATTCTTTCTCGTCCCGGTGTTTTTCAGCTCTATTAAATGCCTCCTTAATTTCTCATCACTGTTCATCTACATTGTAGGCTATTTTATTTTTTCTTTTTTAAAAATTTTGTACGGTCCGTATTACTTCATGCCTACATTTTTATGGCATGATCAATTTAGTTTGTATTTCTAGAACTAATAAATGATAAATTATTTTTACTGTTTATTATACAGGATGCAGAAAATTTCTATGGTAATTTCTTTATATGAAAATATTTGCTTTTATAATTATTTAAGTGCAAACTTGTACCTACGTTTTTTATAGGGAAAAAATTGTCATATATTCATGCCATAATTTGTCATTTCACATTTCGAAAACCTGAAAAAGTAAAGAAATTAAAATTAACATTTTCGGAAAAATCAATGGTGTCTTGAAATTACTGAGACCAAGAGCCACTTATGAAATGTTCTAGAAAAGTACATACTGTCATTAAAAAATATCAGTCTAATTTTGACATGGCATCATTTCACAATTTGCTCTTTTTCATCGACAAGATACATTATTATGTAAAACTTAACAAAAGCGTGAAGAAAAAAGTCTTTAATGATCAGTTTGACAGATGCAAACAAATAGACAGTAAACTCATTTGCTTGAATAATTTCAAGGCACCACTGGTTTTTGTAAAAATGGTAATTTTGGGTTCTTTAATTTTTCGGAATTCAAAATATAAACTGACAAATAGTGGTATGAATAGATGCAGACATTGTTTCTTTGCAAAAAACTTCGGTACAAGTTTTCTCTAAAATAATTAGGGAAGCTAATATTTTCATCTCACAAAATTTCTTTGAAAACCTTGTGGCGCTTAAAGCATTTCTACACCCTGTATACTCCTGTATGAGTTTTCTTGGAAAATCAAACGATTAGTTGCATACTAAATTTTATAAATGTTTAATAGTTGAAAAGCCATTTGGTTCTTGACCTTGTTTTGATTTTCGCGAAGATTGAACCCAGTTGGATTACTATTACTTAAACATCAATCAGTTTACATCTCTGGCTCGAGTTAGAAACATTTTTAAAGAACATCAAAAATGTATATTAAAACAGTGCAAAATACTTATTGGCTGTAAGATAAAACGCTTAGCACTATGACTTGGCGACAGAATTTCTAACACGAAAGTAGTATGCCTCGTAAATAATACTAAAAGCGTATATCACACTGTACTTCTATTATTGAACAGATTCACATCCTTTTAGAAATGAATCTTTATCACATAGGGTTTGCAACTAATAATTTGTATGAGGATGCCAAACTAGGTGCGGCACTGTCGTTAAGAAATTTATTGTTAGCCAACTTTGCCTACAAGACGAATTGATAAACAAAAATAGAGGTGTGTTTGCAGAACTATATGTGGTCTCATTTATTCCATTTATTTCGGATACCTGAAATAGCAGACCTATGTTTTCATAGAGTTTAATGATGCAACTGAGATTGGTTCTATTTATGTACAATATTTTGCTTAAGTTTAAAACTACAACATAGAATTATACAAAACATCCCCAAACCTGCCATGCAGCTGAATCATAAATATTTTTAGCAGTTATTTATTTATTACTGATTTGCCGCAACTATTAGTTCGTTGTGACACCAGGAAAATGTGCAAAAGGTTAGTTACAAATGCAATTTTGGTGCAAGTGCTTATCTTACATGTAATTTTTAATATGTATTGCTATGGTGTTGTGCCCGTAGGCTATTCTTTTCAGTTGATCAGTTTATGTTTAAAGAATTAAATAAAAATATTAGGGTTGGTTATGGTTTAACTGTTAACATGTGGATACTGGAAAAAATAAAAGTTGTCTAGTAAACTAACACATCATATGTTAATATAAAAGTTAAATTGGTTTTATGTGGACAGGATTGACTATAACTTGGGAGCAGGTTTTCATTTGAAAGATTAAAACTGGAAATGAATGTTAACAATTACTTCTAGATCAATACACATAGGATGTTTATGCTAACGTAATGTAATTAAGCTGAAGTTTACTATGAAATGACCTTAAAAGTTATGCTCAATAATGTTAATACGTGCTAAAATTAATATTGAATTACAAGTTGTTTAAGAAGGGCAAGATTAGTCAGATAACGCATAATGATAATTACATGGATGCGAGCCCAATTTAAGAAATATTTGCATACAGGAATGTGTAATTGTAAATAAGAAATAAAACAGAATGTACCTGAGAAAAAGATTAAAAGCGTGAACTGAGCAGAATAGTTGAAATGTGTTAGTGGTGAACAAGTGTCAAAGTTGTTGACATTTACAATAATTAGAATAAATATTTAACGATTAAACTAAAGGGCAGAATAATTGGCTAATCAATTAATTTGGTACCTAATATTTATATAAGATATTTTTGAGTTGCTATAAAAATATAAATTAATATAAAAAAATAACGATACGTCCATTAATTGCAGTATATAGATAATGGGAAAGCATTCGTTTTCTGACCTTCTAAGAATTGCTATGCAATAATTGTAGTGTTAGAAGCGTCAAGTGATTATGAATGATAATTAACATTTGCTTTTTTATGTGTTTCAAAATTTTATATATTTTTGTAGTGTCTGTCGTTGAATTCTTCAAGTACGTATTTTTCAAGTAAAAATATTTTTGAATTCACCTGCGGTTTTTAAATTTTTAACATGTAACTAGCTCTTGCGCAGTAATTACATAATCTGATCGTTAAACGTAGTAGCAATTTTTTAAAAATCCGACCACATTCTCCTTCAAACTAAAACTGTTACCAAAATAAATAAAGTAATAAATAAATAAAGTCTTTATTCCACCATCTACCTACAATTAAAAATCAACACTCAAAAAATATTTAAAAAAAATAGGTATCGTAGAGCAGTGGAGTCACGAGGGCCAGTACAGTATAATACCGCTTTTCAACTGGACCTCGATTAATTAACTAACTCTATAAATTTAATGCCTACATATTTTGTTTAGTATACAACAAAGTAATAAAATTGTCTGAAAAACCTGAATGTACAAGCAACCATACATTTTTGTGCTGGCTATAATAACTGCTAAATTTGCGAACATTGGCTGGACAATAATTTTAAGTACATTTTGTTAAACAGCGATGACGTTAAAAGTTTTAATGATTCTGGGAGGTTATTGTAAACTTTGCTGATATTGTATTGAAAGTATCTCTCAAATAAAGCTGTTTTATGGTATGGAGGTGTAATGAGACCCCTGAATCTCGAATCTATTCTAAATTGTATTTTATTATATAAATAAGGTGGGTTCTTTTCAAAGGATTATTTTACGATATAGCGATGCTGTGCGAAGCAAACGTCGTTCATATTAAGCCACTTTGATTCAGATAATTTATGTGATATATGTCATATTTACGCATACCGTAGATACATTTTAAGCATGAATTTTGAACACGTTGTATTCTACGGGAAGTATCAGAATCTAGGATAAGAAAAAATATTTCTGAACGGTAAGTGAACTCAGAAAGCACTAATGATTCGCACAGAATTTTTTAAATTGGTGGATCCAAGTAATGCTAATGGGGATATAGCAGCTTTAAACCAGTGTAAGTTTTTTGTATGCATTTATTAATATGTTGCCTGTATCTGAAGGTATTATCTAATAGCAAACTTACATTTAGGTAGATTAGTATTATTAATTGCCACGTGTACCATACTTTGGATATCAGACCGATCAGCATCTCTTCCAAATAAACGTACACAAGATTTAATAGGGTTAAGGATTAAAGCATGTTGCGATGACATCGCAGCCAATCCATTTAAATCATAAGACAATTGGTGCAAAGCTGCATTAAATTGAGGAAGATATATATATATATATATATGTATATACATGTATATTAACACAATAAACAATATTATTATTATTATTATTATTAATCAGAATCACAAAAATAGTCGAAATGTAAATTATTTAACTTCCTATTTACATTTTCAGGAACATAAATTGACAGCTCATGTACTTAAATGTAGTCAGGCAACCATTGAAATTTAATTCGTTTAGATTAAAATATTCATTATCACAAATAATCTAATTTCTAGTAAAATTTGGTTTCGACATTTTTTTAACATTTTGAGCATCTTTTGTTAAACATTTTTTTAGATAAAACCGAGCCAACTGCGTTTTTTCAATTTTTCGTATCTTGTTTCTCATCGCAGTAGGTTGTTAGTTTGAAGTAAGATTATGTAAATATTATAAAAAATAATGGGCCAAAATTTCAAATCGATCAGAAAATAAATAAGGAAGATACCTATAGGGTTTTAAAGATAAGAAGTGAAACACACTATAACGAATGCTTTATTTACAAGTTTAAAATACTACTAAATTCATGAGAAACATGTTTTACAAAATTGTATCGTGATATTTCATTGCGCAATTTTGGTTTTCATGAATTGTTGGTTTAACATAATTTCCCGTTTGATATATTTATTTTATTTTCATTTCGCGTAATAGAATTGAGTTTTATATACCTATCGGCTTGCATTTCTAATACTTGTAAAAATGAGTGTATATTACGGTATGGAGATGAATTTCCACTTTTACATTTGGAATGAAATTCGCAAGTGTTGGTCGTTCTTGCAAGGCTGGCAGTTTTCACAATCCATATTTCTGACGGAAAGCTGGACTAATTTTCAATGTAATTATCAACTAAACAGCCAATAAACTGAATAACTCAGAGTCATCCCGTTTTTCGCTCATAGAATCTACGAAGCAGTTCAATACTTGTGCTGCTGAAAGAAATGTTAAGCCAAATAAATGTCTTATCCACGTTCCATCCCTATTATGTGAATTTACCAATACTTAAAAATGCTACCTAAATGGCGGTCTTTGACCTGACTACCTACAGGCAGTAGGAGATTAAACATCCCTTTTAATGACTAAACTACCTGTCGCTAGTCGGTGCGCAGTTCGAGTGCCACCTTTCATAACTTCCATCCCCCAGTTGTGTTAATTAAATAAACTTCGCGTGTTTGGCCTCTAATCACATTGCCGCTGCCTGACTTACTTATTTTATCCATTTTATAAAACGAGTTCGTAAAAATATACCTTCTAAATAACGCTAAATTACTAAGATTTTTGAAGAAGCCGCGTAGCGCAGTTGGGTAGGCGCTAGGCTTGCATTAAGCAAGAATACTAAGATTCTCACAGCACGTTACAGTAATTGTCAGATCGCGTATATTTAAAACACATAAACGCAACAATTAAACAAAAGGTTCAGTTATTCAACAACACGCTTTATTGTAAGCGAAAATTTGCAAACGAGTAGTACACTGCCGTGGTTTAAATGTTCGCGCTAGTCCCACTCCAACAGTTTGCTACCGCGTAAGTTTGGCAACATTCTTCTAAGGTGATTTTTCTTGTAGTAAATCATATTTTTGTTGTGTTTATAAAATTACAGATAGACATCCAATAATTAGACTTAAGAAACCCAGCTGTGCATTCCGACTGAGGTCACTATTCGTATGCACGTTTCGTTGATTAGGCCGACGGTTGTGGAAGCGAAAGCTGAAAAGTACGCGTCATCAGTCGTGTAACTCCAAATTTCGCCACCTCCCGCCCTACATACGGGCAATACGAAAATTTTTGCAGTTTATCTAATACCTGATCTAATTTGATTCACAAAGCAACCAAACAATTTAAAAGACGGAACAGATTACAGGATTTACAATGTTGTCACATCCTCTTAGACATTTATTACACATTACAGATAAATTATGAACTAAAAAAGACCTTTTAAAAATATAACTGAATCTTCTATTCTATAATGCCCTTTGACAGCTTCTTAGATGAGAGCAATTTGGACCAATGTTTTGAAGTAGAAACTTGGGATTGCCTAGGAGTTGGTCCAGTATGAGTATTAGGGCCGAAAAGCCACAGAACATGAATTCAAAGTCCATCATTTAACCTCTATTAAAATGGCCCAACTAAATATTACCCATTTTCATGCCAGAGTCTAACTATAAGAAATGCCAATAGGAATGCGTATAGTGTCCAGTGTAAATTGAATAGACTAGTATTTAGTTGGTCGGCTTTTATTTTTTTGCCATTTGTATTTTTCTGAAGTAGAAGTTGTCTACCTTTTTCTTATAAATGCACTGCTAATGGAGTATTAGTGAAGGATTCAATCAGACCCTCCTCTTTACTAAATCAGACCCTCCTCTTTACTTGCTTTATTACAGATTGCTATATAATAAAACGGTACTTACAACAAAACCGGCCCACGCCGCCCCAGGGAAACTAGGGTGTCGCTTGGCTGAAATGGAAAAGCTAGGGGTGTCCCAGTGAATGTTTTGCATTACTCGGAAAGCTACACGACCCCAGCGTTATATAACAAAGACTGCACGGCTAACGTGCAAGGAATGGCTGTGTTGGTGTGCCGGAGGGGGGGGGGGGGCTCAGCTATCTATGCGCCACAAGTTCTTAGCTCAATCCACATTTACCCCTACCGAACTTGAGACAGGAGAGAGAAAAAATTAGAACACTTCTTAGAAGGAGGTGGAGGGGGGGGGGGGTAATGGCTAACCAGCCCTCGTCAGCGAGAACTGTCCTTCATGTATTCTCCGTGCGTCTGCTATCAGCCACTGTTACAATAAAATACTATCAAGTACACACAAAAACAAGGTGGCAAATCAATCTATTGAATAATGCAAAAACCAAGTGACATTAGACATACATGTTAAAATTAGTCCTGAATCCTAGAAGATGTCATTGTGACAAACTATTTAACTGTACTTGTATCCAGCTTAATAACTAATCCGACACTAGCTGATATTGATGTGTAACTTCCGATAAAAAGATTCCACTACATGAGCAACTAACGAGTTTTGCCCGCACCGCACGAACAACCAGTTTAATTAGATACCTCGGGCACAATTTCTGAAAGTGCGTCCTCGCCAAGAGCGGCCGAAGCCGCGAACTGCGAGCTCGTCACCTCATCGGGGCGACATGCTGACACCAAAATATAATATCGAATGCCGATCGAAAGATCAAATTTGCAATCCACAGCCTCGATAATTCCCCCTCACGCGGGGTGTAAAACGACAAAGAAAAAACCCCGATGCATTGTGAGCAGTTTGCAACGTGAGGCGTTACATTCCTGCGGCAGGCTGGCGTCATGCGTTTAAATCTTGCATAAATAAGTGGACCCAATTATAACAAATACCTTTACGGATTAAAAATTAACATATCAAGATGATCTTCGACATTCTTTGCCATTTGTTTACCAACGTACCAAGTGATTGAGCTAATTGGGACAATCCATTTTACCGATTTTATCGATCTACAGGTTAGACAAATTGTTAGGGTATCAAATGATTATAAAGACACTCTAGGGTGGGGGAGTACCACTTGCTGTAACATGTCCGGGAACTGTCATCACTTACCCTGGAAATCTCACAAAACAGTCTAAAGGCCACGGCTTGATACGCTCAGGGAGATGGACGTGGCCCCAGAAACGGTACACCACAGGGCAAGCGTGACGGTATGTATAGGATGTTGCAAAATAAACTGGCGCCACGAGATTCAGATTTCAGACTGTAAATAAACATGCACAGACTCGTAGGAAAATCATAAAGCAACGCACAGTAAACCGCTCTATTGGTTCAACATATTACAGCACGCAGTCAGCGTACACAGATAAAATGGCAGATAACAAATGGGCGCTATAGCTAAGAGTCCAGCTGGGAGGTCGCCTTACTACTGAAATAACAATTGGTACACGGCCCCAATGCGGGCGGCTTGCATCTGCCTCGAAGAACGCCTGCAAGCGACCCACGCCGGCGGCTAGCTTGTAAACACGAACGATTAATTTAAAATAGCCGGAACTGTTAACAAGAATGGTTAATTACAGATATTCAGAGGTGCCGGCTGCAGTAAACATGAACAATTAATTCAAAATAGCCTGGCTGGTAACATGAATGATTAATTTAAGATAGCCGGAGCCGTCAACATGAATGATTAATTACAAATATAGCGCGAGCCATCTGCTGGCTTGTAAACATGAATGATTAATTGTAAACTTATAAACCGTCTACGATGTCGGCTAGCTCGTAACGTGAATGATTAATTATAAATATAGCGCGAGCCGTCTGCTGGCTTGTAAACATGATGATTAATTGTAAACTTATTAAACAGCCTACGATCTCGGCTGGCTCGTAACATGAATGATTAATTACAAGTATAGCGTGAGCCGTCTGCTGGCTTGTAAACATGAATGATTAATTGTAAACTTATAAACAGCCTACGATCTTGGCTGGCTCGTAACGTGAATGATTAATTACAAATATAGTGCGAGCCGTCTGCTGGCTTGTAAGAAACATGAATGATTAATTGTAAACTTATAAACCGCCTACGATGTCGGTTGGCTCCTAACATGAATGATTAATTAGAAATATAGCGCGAGCCGTCTGCTGGCTTGTAAATATGAATGATTAATTACAAATCTAGCACTCTACCTTAATTAGGCGGCTTTGCCTGGTTGCATCGGTCAAAGGCGGGGGGCTCATCGCTAGAATAATCGGGCTGTGACTTGATGTATGGGTGGGTACGATGTCCAAAGAGTCCCCCTTATTTTCAGGGAAAGATGCAGAGCCCGCCTGGGCAACAACGAATACTGCCAGACCTGTAGATCGCACGCTCAATAGCTGGCCATAGACACACGTTTAAAAACGCCACGAATGTAGTACATCTGTGCAGGTTTTGAACGTGTGCATATGCGCAGCCATAAGCTGGGCATAGACATGCGTTCAAAACTTCCACGAAAAACTACATTCGTGGCGGTTTTAAACGCGTGTCTATGGCCAGCTAATGAGATCCCGACCATGTGGCCGACCAAATTGCAACGTGCAGGGGAAACCGGTTAGTCGCATGATCTGTGCACCTGTGAGCAATCACGAGGCGAGAAAAGCCCGCCGTTGACTCTACTCGACGAACTTTCTAGAACAACGCTGTGTTTGAAATCCTAAAATCCCAAATAAGCCCAAAACAAATAATCATGAACGAGAAAATTAAAGTGGCCGTTACAGTTGCTTAAAATTGTGAAGCGCCAACTGCCTGAACACCATTTGATGAACCAACACACGTAGAAATATGACTGGAAAACCTATATACAGCGAAGTTATAATTTTTGAACAGAAACTACTCCCAGAAGTCGAATTTAAAAAATGTCCTGACAAAATGATAGAATGAATTAGGAGCCAAACCAAGGTTATCCATATAGCGGGATGAGTAGCGAGATCTAAGTAGCAATGTGTGGGCCATCAGGCGCGGGTAACAGATGACAGATGAACAATAAAAATGTTCGAATGGAGACCTAGACTGGGGAAGAGAGCACGCGGTAGACCCAGAAAAATATGGAAGGATGACACCCAGCAGCAAGAGGTAGTGCAGTGGATAAGTTTCGCCTACAATAGAGAGGAATGGAAACGACATGGGGTGGCGTATGTCCAAAGATAGAATGTATAAGCTTTGGGGATGATGATAACGAGAGAACGATGTTTATGCAACCTGCATATTCAGTAATTTACACGTATTTTAGGATACGATTAAAAATGTGCAGGACTTGCAACTTTTACAGTTAATTGACACTAATTTATTAATACATATTTTGCATATTTAAGCGTATCTTGCATATTTTAGCAATTTCCTGCATCTTATAGCATAAATCTATATTTGTTTGGAGAAAATTGCCAACAATTTTGAAAAAAATAAGTAAATAATACTTTTCTTAGAAAAGTGAACAAAATGTGTCTTAATAAATTTGTATTACATACCTACATACGCCAAATGGCAAGCTTTGCTTTCGACATTGGTTTCTTTATGAATCTTTATCATTAATTAACATTTTTTCAAAATTTATGCAAAAGTGTAAAAGGTAAAATAAGAAGTGAGTGCTCAACATTTAGAAAACATTAATTCAGTAATGAAGAAGAACTCTAGTTATACTACATTATTAAATAATGTAAGCCACGTTTTGAATGGTGAATTTGTCGAGGACGTTGATGCAGCATCTAATGTTATTGCAAAATTTGTAAATGCTCCTTGTACATCTGAAGACGTTGAAAGATCGTTTATGTTTTCAGACAGCAGAGGTAAGTTTCTTCTTGAAAATTTTGAAAAGCATTTACCTTTTTATGACGATGATTAATTAGAAATTTTGTTTGTATGCCTATGTTTTTTTATTGAAATAATTGCTCAATTCTAATGTAAATGTAAGAATTACTAAAGTGCATAAAACAAAACATTAAATACATATTCTCTCTTTTTTAAATTTTATTAAAGGTTTATGCTTAATCGACCATTGTTTTTAAATTCTTCATAAAGTAAATGAGACGGCATATGCACATGCGCAGTTCTACAATCTTCCGCATATTTTTACAAAATAGGGTGCACATATATGCGCATATTTTGGTAATAATAGGCTGCATATACTCTGTTCGCTAATGATAACGGTTGATAGTAAGCTAAGAATAACTTTTCTTTTGTTCTGGAAAAGAGAAATATATTTTTCTAAAGGGAACTTTTTCTGCTAGATGTCCACAAAATTCCGTGTTTAAAACGGTTGTCTATCAAACATGTTATCAAACTGTATACTACCCGAAATTAAGTTAGGACAACTGGATGCGATCCTTAAGCAGCGTTTTCCTCCACATTCGTCAGTCGCCGACGACTACGACTGAGTAGCCGCGACCAATTCGTTACGACATCTACAATGCATTTAAGCCGGTCTGTTTTCCTAGCTGTTACTAATTCGTTGCTACTAAAATCCGTTCGCCAGTCGCTAGTCGTCCGTCGCTTGACATGTTTTTGAGCAGACAAGCGACTTAATCGTCGACGAATTTTGATGTTTTTGCATCGTATTTGTGAAGTGTTGTGTGTAGATAATATATTTTACTTGTTGAAGTCAGGAAAATATAACTATAACACTAGCAACATTAAAATTATTGTTTTTTTATCAATATTAATTTTATAAACTGCAGTTAGTCGCGAGCGAAGTGCAGTAAACCGCTGCGGGAGGAAAACAGGCACACATCCTGACGAATCGGTCGCGGCTACTCGGTCGTAGTCGTCGGCGACTAGTTAATGTGGAGGAAAACCCTGCTTTAAGCAGCGTTTTCCTCCACATTCTTCAGTCGCTGACGACTGCTACTGGGTAGCCGCGACAAATTCGTCAGCATGTCTTCCTGTTTTCCTCCCGCAGCGGTTTACTGTTCTTCGCTCGCGACTAGCTGCAGTTTATAAAATGAATATTAATAGAAAAACAATAATTTTAATGTTGCTAGTTTTATAGTTATATTTTTCTGACTTCACCACGTTAAAATGTATTATTTAAAAACAATACTTCACAAACACGATGCAACAACATTCAATTCGTCGACGAATAAGTCGCTTGTCTGCTCAAAAACATGTCAAGCGGAAGCGACTGGCGACCGGCGAATTGATTTTGGTAGCAACGAATTAGTTGCAGCTAGGAAAACAGACCGGCTTAAATGCATTGTAGATGACTCAACGAATTGGTCGCGGCTATCCGGTCGCAGTCTTCAGCGACTGGCGAATGTGGAGGAAAACGCGGCTTTTACGATTCACATCCAGTTGTCCGTCTGCCTTCAGAATAACATAATATTTACAGAATTAGAATAAAAGCGAAGGTACAAGGGTGGAATGACGAAAAATGAGTTTACTGCTGAATTTAGTATTGTGATTCCAAACAACTGCCAGATGGTTTTACATCATCGAGTTTCAACACAAGTAGCGGCACGGGCATCTGATTTGTCTAGAAATTTCAGTGCCATATATTTATTTGAAGATAAACATGAAATTCCAATGAAAATATAATATAATTAACTGTGTTATTAAATTACCGCAACTAACAGTATTTTTTAAATATTATTGACGACGGGTTGTTTATTGTATATTCTAATACGAATTTTTAACAGGCGACATATTTGCGGCAAACATTTTTAAAAGACACAATAATTCTAAGATAATAGCTTTGAAGAATGATATTTTTGAAAATATAATTTTTTAGCTATGTTATTCTTAATTAAACTACAAATAAATGTAGTATAAACAATTGTATGGACTTCGATTTCCGAATTTCAAAACATGAAATAATCGCACTTGTACTCAAATACTTAAAAGAGTTGTTAAGTCTTCTTCGGACCGAATTGATAAGCAGAATGTGTTACTGTATGGAACTATCACAAGAATGTTCACAAAAACGGCAAATTTAAGGAAAGTACGTGTGGAGAATTTAGGGTTAACAACACGAAGGGTCAAAGGTATTTTACTGCAGGTAGGAAGGGTAAAGTGTACCCTTTGACAGTCCTATTAATATTAATGAAATTTATTAATCTAACAGTTACTGATATCGATAGTATCCTGCTACACTTTTGAAGTTGCTGAAGCAGTGTTTTCGTACCTCAACAAGCGTTAATATTACCCTTTACCAATTGAACGTTTTGTAACTGTACATATTTTTAAAATCTGTTTTAGGCTATTTTATATATGACCAATATAATTAAATATCAATTAAAAGTTAAAAATCTGGTGTAATACACGCACACAACTTCCTTTTACAGTGATCTTATAATTAGTCAAATATTTGTTTTTTATTTTTAAGCATTTGTCAAAAAATCTCAAAAATTACAAATTCTACAGAAACCGTACAAAATAGAGTTAGTTGAAGTGGATTCACCTATCTCACATAAAATCGAAAAAACTGCAAAATCACAAGAGTAAACACCATACTTCCGGTTATGCGAATTTCTTCAAAATCTTTCTGTCGCATCTAGATAGTACACAAAACTTATACAGAGTGTTATGGAAATGAGTGCAATAATTTTAACCAGTGATAGAGCTCACCAAAATGAACAATTTTTCTATTTATCATTTTTCATTTAATCGCATATTTTCTCAATCATTCATCTCCCTTAAATTTGAAGAGCCGCTGGTAAGCAAATCTAAGTTAAGAGTGAACAACACTAGCAAAGTTCTTATACAAAAAACATGCAGTCAATAACTTACCTACCTCAATTGATAAAGTACGTTGGTGACCAGATGTGAATTAAATGTTTTATCAGTACCTATGCAGTTTTTGTTGGTATACATATCAAAGAAATGTTTTTTGTGTTTTGTGCCATAATTAATTTAAAATATTATTCCAGAGGCGGGTATGCATTTTTAGAGTAAAACTGTTTGGAATTTTAACTCAGCTTTGATGGCGTTTTCGAAAAAATGATAAATGGAAAAGTTGTTCAGTTTAGTGAGTTCTATTACGGGTTAAAATATTTGCACTCATTTCCATAACACCCTGTATATGAAGTTTCAACGTCATACCTCTTTTCGTTTTTGAGATATTCGATTAACACACACATAGAAAGACTGACAGACAGACCAATGAACAAAAACATGTTTTTTGGGTTCAGGGGACTCTAAAACCTGATGATCTGTTGAAAATTCAATTTCTAATTTCTGGAGTGAATCCAATACTTCCTTTACTGTAAAAGGAAGTAAAAAGCCATAGCGCATTTGAATTGAAAATTTCTGAAATTAGTGGAAGCGCACAAGAGCGTGATATTGGAATATTTCTCTCGATTTGTGTGTATTTTTGCCTTCAGTATTTTTCAATTTAAAGTATTTTAGCTGCGGATACACTGTAGGGGTATGATTATAGGGGAAAATGTCATTAAAGGGATGCTAGTCGGCACCGGCGTAGTCGCTTTAATTCCTGTTATTTCTACTAAAAGCACACCTGTTAATAAACCGAAATATTTCAATTATTTTCGGTTTACATTTTCATTAAACCGCTTCGTTTAACCAAAAGCTGACGATCTTTCGGATTTAACGACATATAAATATTGCTGAAAAGTTGCAATTCTTGAAATATTAGACGTACCTGTATGTAATGAGTTTCTCCCCTATAATTTAAAGTTTCAGTTCAGAAACTGGTACACAATCTTGAAATGTGCTTGAGCAATGTTGTAGCACTAATCTACTCGTCGATGTATTTTTAACTGTGTAGTTGTACTAGTAGATGTTTTCTATGAGGAATCTGTATCATATGAAAATAATATCTTGATGCATTCTACTCGTGCCACTTCTCGCTGCAAAGGTGAAATATATATAATTTATCTACGAATTTGCTGTCGGCTATCATTTCCACAGGCACTACAATTAAAGGTGGTGAGATAAAACGTTATTTTATACGATACTCTTGTAGACTAAGTAATAAGGTTATGCACAAGTAGCAATAATTGTTCGTATTTAAAAAAGCCAGCCATTTCGGTTTATTTTACTTCGCTAAATGGTGACGCACATACTAATTTTCGTTGCTGAAATACGTTTAAGGGCAAAAAGATGAATTAGCCCGCTGCTAAATTAACAGTTAATCTTGTTTCGGGCCTCTGAGGATGCTGGCAGATAAGAGTTTAGGGAGAAACTAAAAGCTATTGGGAGACTAAATTAACTGACCGGCGGAATTTAAAGATATTACATACTTTTGTCGTATGATCAATATGTTTAACTCGGAGAAGCTCTGGAAATGTGCATTTGTGTGAAAATTTTGAGGAAGCACTGCTGTCGCGACCTTTGTTATAGAAGTGTTTTTATGTATAAATCATTTTTAAGGTTTCTACGAGTCTTTTGGGTTCGGATTTTTCATGAAATATGGCGCTAAAGCTCATCTTGCCGGGCGACATTTCAGCGCAGAACTACGAAATCCCATTTCTGTAGTTAGCTGTGCAATCTGGATTCTGGATTAAAAAATGGAGGGTGAGTTACCTCACACGCACTTAGGCCGCATTAAGTGGGCCCATTGTGCTACCTCCCAGCAGCTCTCCAAGTTGGGTATCACTCAAGCCATCCAATCCTTTGAATGTACTTAAGGACGACCGCAACTTGAGTGGTGCTAATTCTGACCATATCGGACCAGAAGTCCCCCAACATGTTCTGCTGTCTCGTCATCCTCGTTGCATCCGCGACAGTTTGGGCTGTCCACCAGTCCCATCATGTGCATATGTTGGTTTAGAGTTCAGTGTTCAGATAGGATACCCACGACTAGTCGAAGGTTCCTTCGGGACAGTTGCAAGCAATATTTCGCTGTTTTTGGCGAGGGCGCTGTAATATCAGCTCTTGCTTGACGGCAGCTTTGCATGTTAACCCATCTTCGTATGAAGCTGTTTAAGGTTTCTTGATATAGCATAGAGCTTAATATTGTCAGGGATATAGGGACTACGGGTTCTGGGCCCCAGAGAAGTTGTCCGGAAGTTGTCTCGCAGTATCATCAGCCTCATCATTGCCGTCGTTACCGTCATGTCCTTTCACCCATACAAGGGAAACGACATTATTTTTTTAGATATCCTCGAGAGCTTCATGGCACTGCAGTACCACATTGATTCTCGATTTTCCGTTCAAGACTTGCTTTTGCACCATGTATTATTCCAATTACTTCCGCTTGGAAGACAGTGGCCATTTTGCCTAGTGGTATGCTTTGGCGTCAGAGAAAACTCCGGCACCCGTTCCATGCTTTGTTTTAGATCCATCAGTAAAGATGGATATATCTATATGCTGGGTAAACCCGGCATTTTCATAAGACGTTAAATTGTCTGTTGAAGGTATATTGTAGAGGGAGGTAGTCTACCATTAGCACCGCGGGGGGATTTAACAGCGCGCAATTCGGCTTTGCGAGGGGGAAATCTACAGTTGACGCGATAGAGGCAGTAGTGGAGGAAGTCAAAGGCGCGAGGGCGGCGGACGAATACTCCGTCGTTATCGCGCTGGATATCTCGGGGGAATTTGACAACGCATGGTGGCCTCTCATCTTGTGGGAGTTGGACAGGCGGGACTTTCCGAGGAACTGGCTGCGTCTGGTGTGTAGCTACTTCTCGGAGAGAGTGGCACGCTTGCAGTTGCCCAACGAAACGGTTGAAAGAGAGGTAGGAAGGAGCTGCCCCCAGGGGACATGCTCGGGGCATACCTTCTGGAAATTAATATACGAGGGAGTATTCAGAAGATGCTTGCCAGAGGGTTGCAAAGTCATAGGGTACGCTGAAGAAACGGCATTGCATGTTAGGGCGCGGCAGTACAATGTTTTGAAATGAAGGGCGGACAAGGCGTTACAGATACTGCACGAGTGAGCAACCGACTCCAAATTGAAGTTCAACGCGAGCAAGTCAGAAGGCGTGTTTTTTGCGAAGTGGAATGGTCAGCTACGGCCCACTTTTCTGCTGAACGGGGTTAGAATTTACTGTAAAAGCGAATTTTTGTACTTAGGCGTGTGGATAGATGAGAGGCTGTCATGGAATAGTCACGTGAAGGCGGTGGCAGGCAAGGGGAAGCAGATCGCGAACCGCATCGGTGCGGCCGCGAGACTGCCTGGGGATTTGGCACCGAGGTCCTGGCGACGGTGTATCTTGGAGCGGTCGAACTGGCGATGCTGTATGCGGCGCCAGTTTGGGCTGAAGGTTGCAGGATGCGACAGAAGCAAAAGCAGCAGCTCCTGAGCGCACAACGCGTCACTGTCGTGAAAGCGGCTGCGGCGTATAGGACTGTGTCGACGGAAGCTGCCCTAGATTTGAGCGAATTATTGCCGGTTAATTTCAGGTTGCAGGAGATCTCCTCCTCTGTAGGGCATCCGCCCTTTGTTGCGACGAGGCAATTCTCGAGAGCATTGGCCTTGGGGGAAGACTCGTGGAAAGACCGGCGGACGAGCGAGCACTAGGCCACCCAGCGGATCAGTGTTGCCAACAGTCGAGAATCGGTTTCCACCAGAAGGTAAATTAAAATCTACCAGAATTCCACTAATAATTTTTTTTGTCAGAATAATATTTTATTCACAACAGCACAGATAAACAAAAAATAACATTAATATAAAAAATATATACTTATTTCCCATTTTTATTAAAATTAGGAATCAAACATTACAACACAAACAGTTGCTGTTAAAGATGTAGATTCCCAATTATGCTGCTTTAATTTACTTTTTAACACAAATATTGAATTTCTTATTCGTTAAAGTCACATCAACAAAATGCAAAGCGCAAGTGACGCAAGATTCGTGAGACAACCCTTTATAAGCTATTTTTAAATGTTTTCCCCTAATTACGAGCAGATAAATTAAAAAAATACCTCATTATGTATTTGAACCAGATTTTTTTCCCGCAAAATGCGATATACTTACTTGAATCATAGCCAGCTTTATCAGTTTTCATTGCACGTCAGTGGGTATGAATAAAGCTGGCCATGCTTCAATAGTATTGACATTGCTTTTGACTACTAATTTATAAAATTGAAGAAAAATACCAGGAATTCACTAAAAAATTTGTGTAATCTACCAGATTTTCTACTATCTACCAGATTGAAAATTAGTCCACTAAATACGTGTTTCATTCTACCAGATTTAGTAGAAAATCTACTAAGTTGGCAACACTGCAGCGGATGCTGGGGGCTTTTTCTTCGAGATCGGCGAGGACACGTCGTGGGAGACGAGGTGCTACACCGATTGGTCAAGGTTTGACGACGGTAAAGCAGGGGCGGCGTACGTGGTCTTCGACCGGGGACGAGAGGTGCAAACTGGAGCGGTGAGACTGGCAGACTGGAGCACCATTTTCCAATACGAGTTGCTGGCTATCAAGATGGCGCTCGAGATAATCGAGCAAGGGGGGGGGGCGGGCTCGCTAAAGTGTCGGTGCTCTCCGATAGCAGATCAGCGTTGATGGCACTGCGCGAGATGCGTAGCCCGACTGAACTTCAGGCGGAGGTTTGGCAGGCGGCCAATGCACTTCAGGGCCGAGTCCAGTTTCACTAGGTGAAGGCGCACGCAGGCATCGAGGGCAACGAGAGGGCGGACGAGCTGGCAAAGGAGGCGGCTACAGGCGACGGCGACACCAGGTTCGACGCTGTCCCAAAGAGCCTGGTGAAAAAGAGAATACGCGAGGTGGGTCGTGGCGTCGGTGGGGGTTCATCCCGAGTCTTCAGGTCAGGAGCAAGTTCGCGGAGCGGCTGGATCGTGACGCGGTCCAGCTGGTCACCGGCCACGGAGGCTTCCGTTCCTGCCTGATGCGGATAGGCAAGGCTGAGGACGATGTCTGCGAATGCGGTGGGGGCTCGGACACAGCGGAACACGTTTTGTTCGAGTGCCCGCTGGAGGCTCAGTACAGAGGTCTTGCAGAGAGACGAATGGCGGCGGCGGGGCTGAGGTGGCCGACTGACCTCAATGAGGCGCGTTTCGAGAATGGAACGGCTGAGGATCGAGCGAAACTAGCCTAGAGGAGCCCTTTGTAGCGTAGCCTCAAGGCGGTCCTTACGGCTACTTCCTCCACAAAAAGATCAAGTGGTGGAAGGCATAAGACCACCTGTAAAGTGGCCGTAAGGGTTGAGCGTATAGCACCTGTAGAACTAAGATAGGCAAGACGTTGCACATGGCCTACTTTACTTGCTGCCGTAGCCTGTCTGACCCTGGGCCACCAGAAGTGCTCTATAACATAGCATGGGCCTAATCACGGCAGTATACAGCCCCCCACGGGGGGAGCGTCCCCAGGATTTACCTAAAGCGCGGCGGCACTGCCAGAATGCCATGCATGTTTTTTCAGTTTTATTTTAAATGTTTCTCCTAATTCAGCTGTCTGTCAAAAATAACTCCCCAAGTATGTGACATAGTCTGAAAAGCTGAGGGAAGTGTTGAATAGGAGAGGTCTACGTAAAGGTCCCACTTTCCTTTTTTTGTGAAAAGTACCATTTCTGTCTTTGAAGGATTGATTGTTCATTACACCATGTTTCTGTTATTCGAAGAGCTGTCTGCATCAAGTTGCAGAGCGTGCTCTCGAACTTGCTAGTAATGAGGATGTCATCCGCATATCCAGTAGTATAGAATCCAGCATCATTGAATGTGCTTAGAAGGCTGTCCACCACTGTATTCCACAGTAGTGGAGACAGAACCCCTCCTTGCGGACAGCCCTTCGTCCCACAACACCTCTAACGGAGCTGTCTCCTATATTAAATTGTACTGCTCTCATCGTAAGCATATTTTATCCATTCACAGAGAGTGGGTGCCACACCATGCCTCGTCACAACACCTCTAGCGGAGTTGTCTCCTATATTAAATTGTACTACTCTCATCGTAAGCATGTGTTTTATTCATTCACAGAGAGTGGGTGCCACACCATGCCTGCGTAAGGCAGAGTTAATGCTCTCAAAGGAAGCCTTGTCAAAGGCTCCTTCAATATCAATGAAAACTCCCAGAGTGGACATTTTATTGTCTAGCGATCACTCAATACGGTTCACTACAGCATGTAGCGCCGATTCAGTAGATCTTCTTGAGATCTAGGCGTGTTGATTCAGGTGCAATGGGTGTAAAGCCAGCACCCTTTCCCGTATTTCTCTGTCACAAAGTCTCTCACGCGTCTTTAATAAGAATATTGTAAGACTAATGGGACGATATGATTTGGCCTGGGTATAATCTGTACGCCTTGGTTTAGGTATAAAAACTACCTTCACTTCTCTCCAGCTCTCCGGTATATATCGAAAAGCGATACATGCCCGGTAGATGCGCACCAGGTGAACAAGCATCAGGTCCAGTCCCCATTGTAGTAGGGCTGGAAAGATACCGTCCACTCCTGGTGACTTGAAGGGGAGAAAGGAGTTTATACCCAGGTTACCTTGTCACCCCTACGACCTGGTTTGCCACATTCCAATCCTCCTCTGAGGGAGGTGGGATGTTGGGTCTTGGTCATACATTGTCAGGGGTGACAATACAGCCTGGAAAATGTGTTTGAATTAGCACTTCCGCTGTCTCTTCGGGTTTGGTTGTAAAACAACCATCCCCTCGCCTGAGACAGCCTGGCTGTTGGTTTGGATTCTTAGAAAGGATCTTCTTTAATCGAGCCGCGGAGGCAGTGGTCTCTATGGAACTGCAAAACGTTTTCCAAGAGTCCCTCTATCTTTGGCGGGTTTCTTTTTTGTATAATCGTTTTTGGTCTTTATAGACCTCCCAGTCACTAGTAATTTTAGTTATTTTTGCTTTGTTAAAGAGTTTGCCCAATGTTGATTACATCCTGTCGAGTTTCGGACACCACCAGTAGGTTGTGCGACTCGCTTTGGATGTCTTCAAGGGGCATGACGATTCGTAAGATTGTAGGATCGAGTTCTGCAGGATATCCACACTGAGTTGCAAGTCCTCTACCTGATCAATCTTTTCTAGGGAAACCGAAACCACCAGGTCAGCTTCCAGATCTGCCTTGTAAGATAGTCTGTCAGTCCGCCTAGGGTTTCGATATTGTTTTGGTTGATTTATAGTTCCAGATAATTTGAAACAGAGCCATCTGTGGTCTGACATAGACGCAACAGGTGATACCTGCCAGCCCACAATATTATTGGACATATCTGCAGAAGCCAGAGTGACATCAATGACGGTCTGGCTACGCGTTGTGACAAAAGTTGGTTCACATCCACGGTTCAGTATTTCTAAATTTGTACTTATTAGGTACTCAAGTAAAAACCTACCTCGGGTGTTAATGCCACTGCTATCCCATGAAACGTGGTGAGCATTTGCATCACAACCAATAATTAGGTTTTTGTTGTTCCCCTCACAGTAGTTCACTAATTCGACCAACTCCGCGCTAGGCGGAGGGTCAATTGAGTCACTGGAGAGGTATACCGATGCGAAAATGACATCTTCCTTCCCTCCGTTTATACTACAGCTCAAGCTCATCTGTATCGCCGTAATATCACGCGTACAGAGGTGTGGCAAAGCAAAGGCTTGTAAATGCTTGGGACAGTAGATGCACGTCCTTGGTTTCTGATGGGTGCTATCTGTAGCTAGCGAGTTAAAGTGGATAGACCATTAGAATCCTCATTTTTGCACATTTTCTGGTATTTATTTTCAATTTAACTAGAATCGGCTGTCGTGGAAATTTTACTAAACCTTTATGCTCTATATAGAATCTCACTCTTGCAACTATGGTTGTTTCAATTAAATTTCTCGATATTGTTCTGTGTGGCCTAATAAAGCAGTTATTAAAGGTAGCGCTTTAAAATTGAAACAAACCACGAATTAAATCGAAATTTGTAGCTAATAATTGCTATTGACAGTTGTGCTCAATAAAAATCTGTGTAAGCATTGAAAAATATATATTAAAACCTCCCGAAAAAGCAAGCGGATGTAAATTAAAACGTAAATGGATAATGCGAAACAGGAATCAATATTTCCAATTTTATTAAAATGGGAATCAACTTCTTATATCTGAAAGCAGAAGCAAGTGAACATCGTATTTAAACAGATTTCATTGTTGTAGCGTCAGTGCAAAACTCCCAGAGTGTTAGATATTGTATAAATAATGGTTTTAGTATTTTTACTTGCGTGTTATAATCTGTCTATTTGAAGTCTTCTCTCATCCGTTAAAATCTGAAAGCCTGTATCACAGATGTCGCAATTTTGCCATTCTCCGACATTCTCGTCGTCACATCGTTCACATGTGTTGACTATGTTCAGTGGCTCTCTTATTTCTTCAATTTCATCATTACATTTCTCTTTTGCAGGATCTTCAAGAGCTTTTTATATTTATTGTTGGTTTTATTGCTTTATTATTGAATTGATTGTAGTGAGAGAAGCAACTGGAACAAATAAAAAAAAATAACTCAAAATAAGTGTCTAGCAGTGTATAGAAAATATTATGTTCTTTTAATACCAAACCTTGTCGAGGTTTTTCCACTAATTTGTTACTACTTTGCTGAGTACTCTGCATTTGTTTTAGATTAATACCAGTTAGGTGGTGACATCATGAATGCATTATTAAAAAATATGTTTATTCTTCAATGCATTGGGGACAGGAATGTTATTTGGAATGATCCCAAAGATATCAAGCAAATGAACAATCTTGAAACTATGTAAATGCTGAAATTGGATCGTGAGATTTTGTTGGCTATGCAGTGTATCCTCTTCCGTTAACCCGTCGTCAAAACTAATCAAAACTTGGTTTATCTATGGAATCATTTATTCCTAAACTCTGACACTATCGGGCAACAGCAAAACTTTTTCATAAAAACATGGCGATATAATATTGCGAACAACAATAGAACAAGTGGCATTTTATCGAAGCCGATAAATGGTTCACTCTCTCAAAACTAGGTGTAATTTTTATTTTTCTCTGAAAGTATTATTGCATTTCTAAGTAAACCCAAACGTAATAGACAATTATGTAAGTATGGCAATAGGGAATATATACCTACGATACAATTAAAATTTTTAGGAAAACTATTGATTACAAAATTATGTAACTGGTACAGAGCTAATATAGTGATTGTCTAGCCCAATTTATTGTAAGTGTAACTGCCAATGAATATTTTAATTTTAATTGTGCATACACACCATGTCCAGTAAATAGTAGACTGTGCAGGTATGTGTGTTTACGATAGTATTTTATTTAGAACACTAATAAAACAAGATTAAGCATTAGTAATTGATTTGGTTTTAGGAATCTGAATGTGTCGTGTTTATGTTATTTTAAAAAAGATTTGAAGCAGCTCAACGTCAAGGCAGAGCAGACGCGACGCTACATTTTACTTCACGTTGATGTGTAGCTTGAAAAAGGGGTTTTCTGACATTAAAAGTTTGGCAAACAATGGCAATTAGCATGGAAATAAAAACACAAATTAGACGTAAATTACTCGCAACTTAGAAAGTTATTGCGATACACATTTATCCGTTTATAATGTAAAAGTTACTTTCATATCGGCTCTCACGTCAGAGATACAAGAAAATGAAATGCAATGAGAAAGGAGAATGGAGTAACTAAGTGTTAGTCTTGTTGGTTGAGAAACAACGGGATAGTACAAAGTAAAATGCGCTAGAAAAGGACGGCGAGTGGCAAAATGGATGGCGGAGATAAAAGGGGTAATAACACCGCAAAATACAAGACTTAATTAAGGGACTTCTGCGATCCTAGCACGCTGACTTCCCAGTAAGGGCACTTGGGCACTATTTATTCGCCCTGATCATCTACGACCAAACTTCCCACTGTAGTTTGTTTTATGTTGTTACTTACAATGAGACCACGACTTTGGTCTTCTGTATACCTTACGCGAACTGCCAAATTAACCAAATGGGCACAAGGAAAATACACTACATACATTCGATTCCATTTCAGTAAGGGATGGTGTATGAGATTTCGATGTTCTCGAAGTAAGCGCAGTATTGCCATTTAAGGGATTGGGTTGCGATATATTTCATCAAATATGATTAAATGAAAGACGTTTTGCAATGATAATTACTACCTATAAATGTCTTCTTTTGGAGCAAAGCATTTTACACTTTAATTTGTCATGAAAGCTCCATGATACATGTACACGCTGAATGAAAAGTAGAAAACGTGGAACACAGAAATTATTGATTATCCCGTCTAGTGATATACGTTTTACAGATTATTCAGTATTAATGTACTAGCGATGAAACCCAAATTTCTTTAAATTGTAGTTTGTTGCCAATGGGAATTGCGAGGAATTGACGCTTATTCAAAGGGAGCCTCGTTAAACCATTGCGTTAAATGCAATGCAAAGTATTCAAATGGAGTAAATGAATGGATACTTTACTGAAAGGTGATGTTAAGCAACTGGCTACATTTTTGTAAGGACTTCCCTAAGGTCGAATTCGTCCTGAATGAAGAGGCGAAGCAAACGATATTAAGTTTGCACCGGAAATGTTTTAGTTGCTGGTCTCGACCTGTAATTTTCTGCATCTCAACAACGTGCTTTTCGCCTGGATTCGCCCGCCCCTATTGTTGGAAAAAGTGTAAGTACTTGTTTTCGCTCAGTTAAAAAGCAATCGATAATATCGGTAGTTGCGATTATTTGATGCTATAACATAAGGAAACATCAGTTGACGTTGTAATATCAATTGCTTACTTAGTTAATTAAGCCTTGTCGTATTCAAAGAAACAATAATGTTGTACAATATTAGAGAAAAATAATATTTACCTGCTCTCCCCGGACACTGGGGGATAGAAAGGATAATATTAAATAACGTAAATTCAACAGAAGTTAATATTAGAAATAGTTGCTCCCATTAACGAAAAATAAGGAAAACAAGAATAATTGTCGAGATCCTAATAGTAATAAAAAAAAATTAAGTTGAAGAAATCTTGATCCCGTTGCTGAAATTAACTGCTATACGAGGTATACGTTTAGTACTATTGTTTCGTTACAAGCTACATAAAAGTTTTAATATGTTGGATAATCATAAAATGATGTTATAAACAAATGGTGTTCAGCACTGTTGGGATTCACTACTACTGGTATTATAAGTTCAAAAAAGCAACAAATCGCCATTATTTTTTGAGTATAACTGTAGTCCCTGCAAGTCAACTCAGGTAGAACTTTGTTATTGTTCAAAATTGGTCTAAGGTTGTTCATAAAAGTCGGTGAAGCTCCATCATCACCGATCGGACTTCCTTCAGAGCCACCTAACGGAAATGGCAAAAGAATTAACGCTACATGATGCTGTGTGTTACTTCCTTTGATTTTTATGTGTTTAAATGTAACTAAATTGTGTAATTGTAGGACGACTGTTTATTCATTTCAGTAAAGACAGACAGAAAAATGTGTCTAACATGGGTGGGGCAAAAGTGAGACTGGAGAAGCACCCGAAGAATTGGTGCACCACCCAGCATAGAAAAAAGGCATAAAATGATAAAAGAAGAGAGGCTAAAGGTGTAGCCTGTAGCGTAGCGTGTCTTCATAATTTTATAATAAAAGTATTCGAGTAGTGTACGTAGCATTTTATAATAAGTATTTGTGAATCACCCGAGCTACGCTTCGCTTCGCTTTATGGTATTGATGTGTCTTAATCCTAAGGGGGACAAATAACCGGCAACGCCATTTCGCTTGTGGTGGCCGCACTAAAGTGGAGTGTGGGCCTGCCAGTAGTTCGCTGTACGTTGGCGGGTTGTGCGCTCAGGGCGGTAGGTGGCACTGGTGGTGGCCGAGCTACGCTTCGCTTCGCTAATTACAGGATTTAATTAAAACTTTACTTTTTCATATTTTTTTTTAAATAAAAACTGACCTACGATCTTAGTCTAAAAATTAGCAAAATTTTAAGCTATCATACAATTTAATCGGTCCAGTATCTTCGGAGGAGATAGCGAACAAAGATACATACATGCATACAAAGAAAGAAAGAGACCACCGATTTTATGGTATAGATAAGAATTTGTGTCACTTTCATTATCACTGTCACTTAAGTCATTAAATTGGTAATCACTGCCACTGTCTTCTCCCACATTTATATGATTAACTCTTCATTATGTATTGTTACAGTCTAAATCGGTCATTAAGACACGCTTATAACTAAAAGCAAAGCTCACCCTAATTACGCCTCAACTGTTCTGCAACAGAGAATTGACGACTGTCGGTCAAGGAGCAGGAGTGGTTCGAATCAACACGACACACAATCAAAATAGGGGTTAGTTGTAATCAAGATTAAAGGGGATAGGCGCCACAAGTTTTAATGATAGAATAGGAAAGTTTATGAACAGCCCGTGCCGACAATCGAAATCCAAGGGCAGTTGCGTCACTTTGATACTCCTGTGAGACGTCCCAGCTGTGTTTTTCAACCTAGGTTGATTTTGCTTTCGCCGAGACACCTTACACTTAATGCACCAAAGAAAAGTACAATATATACAGGGTGCTTTATAACGTACTTAAGAGACTAAAAGGGTAGCTAGAGGGGACCAATATAAAGTTATTTTCTTAAGAAATTTCTGGCCAAACCCAACACCAAGAAAAGTAAGCTAAAGTTGAATAAATTAACGAGCATTATTTACAAACTGAGGTAGTAATTTACGTTGTAAATTTAAGCAGGGGATATTTGAAAGTTAAGTAAACAATGTTGAGTTAAAAAAATTTATAAAAAATAAATAAAAAGTACGGCAATTTAAATTTTTCTTTTAAATTTAAATGTTTAAAAATTGGTATTCACTGGTGGAGAACCGCTGACTATTTAATAAGAACTAAAAAACAAGTAGCAGTAGAAATTTGTTTCAGTGCTAATCCTTTTAAACGTCAAAATTAAGATACATCAGCTTTAAGTGTTTAATCCGACTTAAATGGCTAACTACAGTAATCAAAAATATGTAGCTATGATTATTATGTTTGGAGCTGCTGAAGAAAACGCTGCACGTGCAAGACGTGGGCGGCAGACCAAATCAACATCGGGTGAATGTGGAGGACCCACTACAAGTATACGCCAAATTTCCTACCAATTTGGAGTTCCTCCATCCTTTGGTGCACATTAAGCAGCAATGGTTTGTACCTCTGTCATCTGCAAAAGGTGCAAGGACTGACTCCTACGGATTATCTGCTGCGGCAGCAATTTTGCGAATGGCTGCTAAATCGCACTAATAGGGAAGCACGTACACGTACTGATGAAGGATGAATGCTGTTTTACTGGAAATGGTGTTCTCAACTTTCACAATTCTCGCATATGGGCTGATCAAAATCCGCACGCGATTCGCCAGAGTAGCTTTTAGCAGCGTTTTAGTTTGAATCTTTGGGCTGATATTTTGAACAACACTAATAGGGCCTTATGAATTACCAGCACGCCCTAATGGCCATTATTATTTGTAGTTTTTACAAGAAGTTCTGTCGAAGATGTTCTTTTGGATGTGCGCCGTACCATGTGGTTTATGCATGTCCTTCACATTTTAGTCATGCTGTACGAGATTACCTCGATACCATCTTTCCGCAAAGATGGATTGGTCGGGGTGGATTCATTTCATGGCTCCCACGAAGTTTAGATCTCAACCCAGAGGACTTTTTCTTATGGGGTCTTATAAAAGAATTGGTATATGCCAACGAAGTTGATACAATCGAGGAATTGCGCCGTCGCATTAACGCTGCAACAGAGCAGTTACGCCAATAATTTCCAAGGGTATCGGAAAACTGGATTCGTGGAGCGCAAATGTTGGTTGAAATGCATGGTCAGCATTTCGAACACCTAATAATGTGAATGTTTTTGTTATGGTGAATTGTTTGTAGCTTATTTAATAATAAAAGTGTAATTTATAAAATAACGTTTTCTTTATTTAAAAAGGTACCTTATTCTTACTGTGGGTTTTATGTATAATTTAAAATGAAACTATCTTAACAGCAAATTATCAGGTGTTGTAAGAAATATGTTTCTACGGAAACAAAAACGCAATGATATTCTTTCTATTTAAAAAAAATACCAGCGGGATTCAATAAGTAGGTATTAATTTACAAGAACTTTAAACTGTTGTTATTTTTATGTTATTGGGTTTTGGCCAAGTTTATTAAGAAAATAATTTTATTTTGGTCCCCTCTAGCTACCCTTTCAGTCTGATCCGTACGTTATGAAACGCCCTGGGAAAGACTTTCATTAAAGGATTGAATTGAATCTATTAAAAACATAAATATACATGTATGTATGTTTGACATGAATAATCGCAAAAGGTTGTTAGTAGTCTTCTATTACTTAACAAGTAGAAAAAATGACACAATGAAGGTCCACCAGCAGCGGTGAATCGGCAACAAAAATCTGAATACTTCGGCCAAAGGCGACCGATTTGAACGAGCCACAAAAATCGAAATATAGCTACAAACAAAATAAATATAGGTCACGTAGACCAGTTTTAGATTTAGCATTGATTACTTCACGTCACACAATGTCCAAGAGCGCATCACTTTATGATTAAGAAACTGTACTAAACTGCTTCACAATTAGGGTGACCACCTTTCAATTTATATAAACCCTGAGATCCTTCGTGAGTAAAAAAAGGTTTTCTTCAATGAGAAATACAGAATGTTTATAGAAAACAAAAAGCAAGCAAAGAAAAACAACGTTTCCATTCCTTACTATTAATGGTTAACAAATATAATACAGGATGTAACTCAAATACTTGCCCATACGTCACAAATTGGCCAAAACAGTTCATATAAGCATAGTTTCAATTCTCAACCTTTACGGATTCACTAATGGAGGGGGGGGGGGCTTTTTGTGAAATGGTTTTTATTTTTTCCGTACGGCTTTAAGAGATTAAAATTAGCAACTCGTATAAATGTTTTTATTAAAAATTCTTAACGTACAAAATTTTGTATAAAATGATTTGAAAAATCTGTTTTACTTGAAAACGTTTTAGCTCGTTTTAGTTTTTTTCTTAAAACCAATACTTTTTTACAAAACAAATACAGTATGGGTTGCCAATTTCAACACCATAAAGTCATATACTTTTTTTTAAATCTTAAGGAAGTCTTCTATTGGTAGAAAATATCTCCCTGTCTGAATGCGTAATGTCATAGGTGCGGTTACAAGAGACAATTTCCTTTTTTTTTACTTAACTGTCGAAGGAACTGGTGTTTTTTTGTTGTTTTTTTAATTTTTGATTTTTATTCATTTTTCACGTTTATTAATACTTTTTTTGTCACAACTACTTTGCAAATATCAATAACGTTTTTTGTAGTTGACAAAATAATAATAAAGGCATTAACAATAATTTGAATATCCTTTCCCAATTTTCAGTAAAATGACAAAAATCCAATTTCAACTCCCGCCCCTAATATCTCCCTAAAGGTTGAAAATTGAACCTATGTTTAAATGAACTTATTTTGTCAATTTGTGACGTAAAATCCGCCCTTAAAATAATGCCAAACATTTCAGTTATACCATATACATACAGGGTCCCGAAATGATGCGGGGTGGAAGGTATTTCTAAAACTATGAGAGTTATATGAAAATCGCTTAAGTTGTAGGTACTAAAATGGTGCACATTAATGAAATGTGTTTATTCTACAGGGTGGCTCACAGAAGTGTGGCGGACCAAACCTTTTTTTTTAAATAGAATGCCCTATAGTTAGGTATATTATACAGTTGTATGGGGATTCTCAACCAGGGGTAGGCGTACGCGTAGAGCCACACGGGGTGGTTCCAAGGGGTACGCCTGGTTGTTTATACAAAATGGCAGACTTCATTTGTTTTGTTTAAAAAAATATATTGAAATTATAGAAAATCATATGTGGATAATCAACCCTTTTTCTGCAATGCGAAGCAATTCTGTCGTATCCACAAACGAAGAAATGGGACTGATCGATGTTTCTTGTGATATGACATACAAAGAGAAATATAACCGATAAAGCAGTGAAAAGGCTTTTGTCATTTCTAATTAAGTACAGACTTATACGAGTGTGGCTTTGCAAAATATATTGCTACACATAAGCCGTAATCATTTACACTTCAGTTTCATGAAGTGCCAGGTTACTTCGTGACAACCAGATTTTTAAAAATTGCTGATAACTTGACAAGTGTCTTATTAAATTTAGTGCTATTATGCACATATTTTCTAATTTAATGTACCAAAAACCATATACATAGTACTATTAATTTCCTAAATTGTTAGTTCGATTAGTTTCATGAATATTTTTCTATTGTGTTTGTTTTTTGTTTAAATATGAGTATTGTTAGTATTTTTGTGATTTAAATTACTAAAAATATAAATAGTATAATATGTATGTATTCGTCGCATTTTTGTTGTCATTTTTATAAAATACTCTCTCAATCATTAATGAAGATCTTTTATTTTGTAATAATAAAGCTTATGCTAATATTATGCACACAAGAGTCTTCGAGGATACTTGAGAAACAACTAACATGCTAAGAGATGCGTTAAGAAAAAGGCTTCAGAACCGCTGTTCTAAAGTTAACGGTTTTGGAAATAATAACGATTTTATTCAACAAAAAAAAAACTCGAGGTTATCTAAAAATTATGTTTTTTATGAATTATTGTACGAATGAGAAATAGTGCTTTTTGGCATTAATGCTGTATAGGGTGCTCAAAATTTTCAAATTTAATAATTATGGATTTATACCTCTGCATTTTTTAAAACCCCTTGTAATGAGTTTTCTTCTAATATCTTAAATCATATTGCTAAATTCTACGGTTTAGTATATTATATACGAGTTAAAACATAAAAAACAATTTTAGCTTCTCTTGAGTTGCTTTTTTAAGAGGATAATAAATAAACACATTTAAAATGAATAGGTACTCCGAACAGAACAAACAACGAGGTTTGAAAAGAATAATTTAACCATTCTTGACTCAAGAGATAGGAATCACGAAATAACGAGAAATACAAAAGTAAATTACCTCTAAAATCAAATGAAAGTAGATTAAAAATAAAACGAATACTCAAAAATTCTGTACCTAATTATATGAAATGTCCAAATATTTCTCCTTATTTGCGGCTATTACATGAAACGTATTTTATTTTCATTGATATAACTAACGGTGAAGTTAATATTAGAGACATTATTACAAAATTAGTGCAACCCGGAGAAATTATTACAAAACCCGGAGCCCGGAGACGCGGTGTCTAAACCCTGAGACTCCGGGTGAAACCCTGAGAGGTGGTCACCCTAGTGGCAGATACGATGAAGTTATTAACTGTAAAAGTTGTAATGAAGTTTACCATATGTGCATAAATATGAGCCTACAAGAATTCGAGTGCATCAGAAAAGCAGACCATTTGCACCAATTGGCAGGAATGCATGCACTCTGCTGATGTCAATTTAAAAGTTAATCAGTTTTACACCAAACTTTATAATATTCTTACACAAACGGTCCCAGTTGTAAAGAAACGTCTTAGAAAATATCCCATTTGGTTTTATCGCAACATAATAAATATGATCAGAGAAAAAGAACATTACAGAAAGAAATTTAACCAAACTAAATTAAATTGTTATAACTTGCATTACAAAAGAATCAGAGCAAAATTAAAACAAGAAATTCAAAATTCACACGCAAGGTACTTAAACTCGGTTGAAACTGAATTAAGAGAAAAGCCTGAAAATTTCTGGAGTTTTGTCAGAAGTAGAAAGAAAACGCCGAATATACCCGCTGTATTATATTTTGAGGGACGTAAACTGGAAAGTGCCAATGAGATAGTACAAGGATTCGCAGATTATTTTCATACGGTATATACCCCATCCCAAAAAATATGTGAAAATGATTTAATACAACCGTCTTCAAATACAATCACCGTCTTACGTATTAATAAAGATGAAATCCTTAAAGCTATTAGGAATTTAAAGAACAATAAATCCGTGGGTCCGGATGGTATTCCTGTATACATTTTAAAAGGTTGTGCTGAATACTTAGTTGATCCGCTATATGAAATAATTAACTTATCACTGGAATCTGGTATTTATCCCAATTAATGGTCAACGTCAAAGATATGCCCTATTTTCAAGTCTGGAGAACAAACACATGTTGAAAATTACCGTCCTATTTGTATAATGTCTGTTTTTGCGAAAGTGTATGAATCAGTATTGTATAATAATATTTATAATCAAGTAAAAGAATTAATCGACATAAATCAACATGGTTTTTTGAAATGCAGATCCACAGCAACCAATTTTTGCTATTTCACCCAAACTGCATCGGAAACGCTGCAAAGACGAAATCAGTTAGATGTAGTGTACACGGATTTATGCAAAGCATTTGATAAAGTGGATTATTGCTGTCTGCTGATCATTTTATCGAAAATGGGTTTTACCATTAAACTTTTACATCTTATTAAATCGTATCTGTGTGAAAGGAAACAGTTTGTTGAGTGTATGGAGTACAAATCAAATTTTTTTCTAGCTACATGGGGGGTACCACAAGGGTCAAACTTGGGTCCTTTATTATTTATACTATTCATAAACGACATGACCAAAAGTGTTAAATATTCTCACTGTTTATTATATGCCGATGATTTTAAAATTTTTAAAGAGGTTAGTACAGTTGAACATTGTCAAGAGTTACAATCAGATTTTGATACAGTGTATCAGTGGACCCAAAAGAACAACCTACAATTTAATATTAACAAATGTTTTATTGTAACATATTCGAGGAAAATCAATAGCATTAACTGGTACTATGATATCAATTCTGTAACATTAGTTCGTCAAACTGAAATAAAAGATTTAGGTATTACATTTGACAATAAATTAAATTTCAATAAACACATAGAATTATTAATCAATCAATCATATAAGACACTGGGTTTCCTATTAAGCACATGTAAGCAATTCACAAACGTAGATACTCTCATAGCATTGTTCAACTGTCTAATAAGGTCTAAACTAGAATATTTAGCAATAATCTGGAACCCCCTATACACTTACCAAATTGTTGCTCTTGAAACAATTCAGTATAAATTTTTGCGGTACTGCTATTACAAAAAGACAAATTCTAAATGGGAAGGCTAATAGATCTGTTTCAAATTCAAACACTTGAAAAAAGAAGAAAAAATGCAGATATAATTTTCTTATATAAAATCATTCATGGTATTTTGGATGCTCCACATTTATTGAGCTCAGTAAACCTTCATGTTCCACATTTAGGCACTAGACACACTGTTTCTTTTTCATACAGCTGTCCAAGAACGAACTATCAAATGAATTCGCCACTCATACGCATATGTAAATATTATAATAACATTGCAGCGGTATTAGATATATTTGAAGTGAATATGCCGAGATTGAAGAAAACATTGAAAACAATTGATTTTTGAGATGACACGTATTTCGTTATGTTTAATTTTTATAGTATTTAGTTATTTTTTCTAATTTAAATTAATTTAATTATAGTATATGTATACATTATACTCTTCCTATAATTAGGTTTAACCTGTTGGAAGGTGCTGATAATAAATAAATAAATAACCCTGATCTAGCGATTCTGATACAAAATCAACGAAAACAGATAAGTTGGTCCGTACAGATCTCGCCCGCACAAAACTGTGCTGAACAGTACAAATTTCCGGTTGTACGTGATTATGTAACACATTATGCAGTATATACTCAAAAACTTTCGCAGATGAAGATAGAATAGAATTGGGTCTAAAATTCTTTATATTACGCGTGTCTCCGCTTTTATGTACGGGAGTTATTTTCGCTACCTTCCATTCACTAGGGAACGTTTTAGTTTTAATAGCAATATTGAATATTTGTTGCAATGGATAGGCCAAGACATCCGCACAAGCTTTTATAATGTAAGGAGGAATTTCCTCTAGTCCAGCAGATTTTTTGGTTTTAATTTTCTACAGGCAGCTTTTACCTCATCCAATCCTACTTCATGAAAGTTCAAAACATCCAAACCATTGTCCATATCCAACTGCGGATATTGCAAAACATATGAAGATTCAGGTCCATATATTGATTGAAAGTCAACTGAGAATTCCTGAGCTGCATCTCCTTTTCTAATAGTTTTATTATCATGTTTGCATTTATATGTTGTGACATTATTATTTCTTTTATTATTTACAAAATTCCATTTCATTTTGAATATTGTCCATATAATTTTGATATTCTAACCTATTCTATACTTTTGTCTCCCTACGCAACCTTTTATATTCAGTTAAATGAAAGTCACATTGATGTTTCCTTAACCTATGAAACTTCATGTTCTTTAGCATTATTAGCTCTTGAGAAAACCATGCAGGGTATTTGTAATCATTCATTTTTACCTTGGGTACAGTAACATCAATAATTTTGTTAAGTATTTTATAATATTGTTTAACACAATCATTTACATCTTGAAAATGCCCTAGAATGTCCCAGTCACTATCGCTCAGCATCTGATACATTTGTAAAAAATCTGGTGTGATACACGCACACAACTTCCTTTTACAGTGATCTTATAATTGGCCAAAAATTTGATTTTACATTTTTAAGCATTTGTCAAAAATTTAAAAAAATTACAAATTCTACAAAAACGGTGCAAAACAGAGCGTTAGGTGAAGAGACAAAATTTCTCTAGAATTTTAAGCTTAATTCAAAAATGTAATAATATACCGGGTGTTCTATTTAAAATAGGAGTTAATAAAAAAAAGAAAAAAAAAGAAACCCATTTTAGAAGTATTCAACTGGAAAATCACCTACCTCACATCAATACACATTAAAAATGTAATAAAAATTAGAAATTTGAAAAAAATCGTTAGAGCCGTTTTTGAAAGAATCGAAAAAAAACTGAAAAATCACAAGAGTAAACACCTACTTCCGGTTATACGATTTTCTTCAAAACCTTGCTGTCGCATCTACATAGTACACAAAACTTATATATGAAGTTTCAACCCCATACCTCTTTTCGTTTTTGAGATATTCTGTTCACAGACACACACACAGACAGACCAATGAAAAAAAATGTTTTTTAGGTTCTGGGGACTCTGAAACGTGGAGATCTGTTGAAAACTCAAAATCGAATTTTTGGGGTGAATCCAATACTTCCTTTATTGTAAAAGGAAGTAAAAATTTGCCTTTGCAAAATTATATCTATATAATAATTGCTTCTCACATGTACGTTTTTTGGAGGTATCAACAGTTAGACACCATTACAATGGTGGATGATGATCTATTGAAACAAGTGGTGACTCCTCTTGTTCTACATGTATTTTGGTACTGGAAAGGACCAAATCAAGAGTTCTATTATTTATGTTTTTAATATTATTAAAAGATTTTAATCTGAACATTTGCATGATTAAATTCAACTGTTTTGTATATCTGTTACCTTGTTCTAAATTAAAACTAGAATCGGTAATTGCAGGAATGTTCAAATCGCCGACTATGATCAATTCACCATTATATATATATCTCTTCAATGTTTTCTAAACTATTAAAGAAATCTATATAAGTATTAAGACTCAGAGCTGGTTCAATATAAAGTACATTAATTGAATAAGTAATTTGCCGTTTTTAAATAATATTGTAATTGAATCAACATTTTCAACTCTAATTGTTTTTATCAATTTAGTATTATAACACTTTAGCACAGCTATTAAAACACCCCCGCCTCTACGTTGTAGCAACTCTATCACGATCACATCTAAAAATTTTGTAACGGTCATCAAATAATTCATAATTACCAATATCCTCACTCAACCAGGTTTCGGTTAACGCTATCATATCATAGTGCTCAGTTAAAAGATTCTTTGAAAATTCGCTTGTTTTCGTTCTAAGACCTCTGATATTTTGGTAGTATATTCTAATTGTTTTCGACCCCACTGCCATGTAGGTATCACCTGATATCCACACCTAAAATCAAAATAAATAATAAACACAAACAATATAAATTAAATTCTCAAGATACAATCTCCTTGGTAGAATCAAGTGCTTTAGACTTAATATTTGATGCTGTTCCCTGAATTTATTATTCCACGTTGGTGATATCATCATCAGATATAATCATAACCTTCTTCCCATTTTTATTTGTAAAAATTCATTTGTCCACACGCACCGGATTCCAAATTTCTCGATGGCACATTTCAGGAGCTGCAGCCGTTGCCTGGTTAAGTCCTCAGTTATTACGATGTTAGTGCCTTTCAGCTTCTTTTTATTTCTGAAGACTTCATGGCGATAACGATAGCTACATAATTTTACTATTATCGGCCGAGGTCTCAAATTACCTTGAGAATTGTGTGGACCCACTTGATGGCATCAGTCTATCTGCTCCTTGTTTACCTGCACGCCAAATTCTTATCAAACAACTCCAGCACAGTTTTGTCGATATCCTCGTCCTTGCGCTCTCTTACTCCAAATATTCGAATACTATTTCGACGAATGTATTGTTCCAAATAATCCAAATAATCTACCATTTTCTTTTTTCAGATTATTCACTGTTTCTTCAAATTTGCCACATCTCGCTATCAACTTTTCAACATTTTCAAACCGTTCTTCAAGTTTTTTAGATACTGCGTCCACTATTTTGCCTATCAGATTATCCAATCCACTTCTGCTTTTAAAAAAGTCTTCGATAACGACTTTGGCACACATCTTTACGTCAACTTGTTGACTTCGCGTAAACCATATATGTAATACTTACTATATTGCTAGCGGCTATGAGTGGGAAAACTCACAAAAAAAGTGAGACAGACAACCAACACTTCAATGTATAATGGTGAGCTGTGCGCAAGCGCGGCGGCGTCGTCCGCCCAATGGGGAAGGGGTCAAGTTTAAAATTCGCTTCTAAAGGTGGAGTTCAGATTCTCACGCATGCGCACGAGACGCGTTATACTCTAAGCGAAACTATGTCAGCGCCGTAATGTTTTCGGGCGTTCCGAGGCCATACTAGAAATATATGTATAATACATATATGGCGTAAACAGCATCTTTAATTTGAGGATTTTAAACGCAATCGAAATCAACGGAAACAGCACGACTCTCACGTCTACTTGAGTTGCCGGATCATGCGGAAGTGTCAACTATAAGTGGAATAGCAGCGTATTATTCATCCACTTGCTCAATTTCTGCATCTCTTACTCACTTTCTAAAGCTCCAAGAAAAGGACCCCAGATTATCAGCTTTTTCTAAATGAATAACCAAATTTAAGATTGATTTTAATCCAAAGAGTGAAGTACCTACTATTCGGATTTTACTTACTTATTAGGAATTGCTTTTAAATCCAATATTACGGTGAAGTGAAGCACTACAGTGTAAATAGCAACAATTTTAAAGATTTTGTCAACTGGCATTAATTTGACAGAGTACACTGACAGATTGTCTATTTAGTGACTAAAACTAGTGATTTTTATTAAAGGTTGGCAAAGCCATGTTGGCAGATTGTGGTAGGCCATTCCAAAGCTCACTTTATAGGCCCAGTGTCATGGCCTGGAACAATATAGACCGCCTTGTATCTACCCATAAATGGACTGGGTTTGCTGTTTTTCCAATGTCTGTTTACCTGCGTACCATTCGGCACGTACGCTCTATGACGACATATCTTTAATAGCCTAACGGCTCTAGGGAGTCGCGATCCCCGAACAAGCTTATGCATGTTGACTTGGGAAAATTTTACTGGGCGCGAGAATTTTTGCATCACCCTATGCGACCATGCGCCGACAAAATAGCCCCACCCAAAATAGGCCCGTCAAAACAGCCCCGTTAGAATAGCTCCGGCAAAATAGCTCGGTGACAAAATAGCTTCGTACCAAAATAGCTTTGTGCTGTCCAACTTAATCGCAGATTATAAATGGTAGTAGATTACAATAATGTATGTTATTGATTATCTCCGTAGTGTCTCATGGGAGTTGAGAAAGGTTTTTTTACGAGGTACAAAAACGACAGTATGGTTAGGACATACCAATAGGATGGAAGACATAAGATGACCAAAAATGATATTAAAATTGATATCAAGCGAGAGACGAAAACGGGGAAGACCAAGGCGTAGCTGGAGAGATGAAGTTAGAAATTTAGAATGGTAAAATTAAAAATAGTATAAAAACTACTTTGTAGTAATATTACTCTTAATATACTGATATTTTTATGTTGTTATTTCATAAACAAATGTAGTTGCCTATAACACGGGTGTTTTATATGATTGCATTTGTAAACAATATGTATTACTATAATAAAATAGTAAATAGTACCTATTTCATTTTTATAATTTTTGTAAAACCTGAAAATCTACTTCTTTCATTTTCCAGTTCCGGAAAGTGGAAAATTTTAAACAAAAGTATTTACAGATGCAGTATTGTTTAAAAAAAACGTATTCTTTCGTTTTAAAATAATAAGGGAAGTAACTAATTGAATATTAAGAATCTATCATTGAAATCCTTACGCTGCGTCGCCCAAGTCACCAGCCGGTATTATTTATATACAATGTGTATATAAATAAACAAAGTAACTTTGGTCATGTCTTGTGTTTACAAATATTATTGTGCTTTTCGCTAGGCATGTTTTGGCACGGCTATTTTGTCGGGGCTATTTTGGACTGAACTATTTTGTGTGCGAGCCTTTTTTCGGGGCTATTATGACGGGGCTGTTTTGACGGGGCTATTTTGACGTGTCACGCATTTTCTTATAAGCCAGACAGAGCGCACTAGTAAGGCACTCGTGCTTTGCTCTCTTGATTCCGGTACCGTTTTTTTTATTATTATTCATCCCACATTTTCACGAAGAAGTAGCTAAAAGCAAGTGATATTACCCCTTTAATCCTGGGGAAGAGGGGGGGGGGGGGTTAAATTTTTTTGGTGTTTGGGGCCGTAATTATAATACCAATAAACCTACTCCGTTGTACCGAAGCAATTAGTGTCATTAACGACCCTTGGCGGACCCCTATGATAGAGGTTTTCATAGTGCCAAATTCAAGGAGCAGAGGTGAATTATTCGTCGAATTACCCGCTTCCAATATTTAAAATGTGCAAGGACCCTCATGCTGTACCCATCATCGCCCCGGAGAATCGTCCCCTACCGTTATTTTAACTGCTAGCGAATTACGCTGTTTCGCCTACAAGCTTCCGGCTCCCAACACGAGACGTGCCAGTCGCAATAAGTAATTGCTTCGGCAGACATTAAACATGTATTGTGAATAGGGTGACCACCTCTCAGGGTTTCACCCGGAGTGTCAGGGTTTAGACACCGCGTCTCCGGGCTCCGGGTTTTGTAATAATTTCTCCGGGTTGCACTAATTTTGTAATAATGTCTCTAATATTAACTTCACCGTTAGTTATATCAATGAAAATAAAATACGTTTCATATAATAGCCGCAAATAAGGAGAAATATTTGGACATTTCATATAATTAGGTACAGAATTTTTGAGTATTCGTTTTATTTTTAATCCACTTTCATTTGATTTTAGAGGTAATTTACTTTTGTATTTCTCGTTATCTCGTGATTCCTATCTCTTGAGTCAAGAGTGGTTAAATTATTCTTTTCAAACCTCGTTGTTTGTTCTGTTCGGAGTACCTATTCATTTTAAATGTGTTTATTTATTATCCTTTTAAAAAAGCAACTCAAGAGAAGCTAAAATTGTTTTTTTATGTTTTAACTCGTATATAATATACTAAACCGTAGAATTTAGCAATATGATTTAAGATATTAGAAGAAAACTCATTACAAGGGGTTTTAAAAAATGCAGAGGTATACATCCATAATTATTAAATTTGAAAATTTTGAGCACCCTATACAGCATTAATGCCAAAAAGCACTATTTCTCATTCGTAAAATAATTCATAAAAAACATAATTTTTAGATAACCTCGAGTTTTTTTTTTAATAAAATCGTTATTATTTTCAAAACCGTTAACTTTAGAACAGCGGTTCTGAAGCCTTTTCCTTAACGCATCTCTTAGCATGTTAGTTGTTTCTCAAGTATCCTCGAAGACTCTTGTGTGCATAATATTAGCATAAGCTTTATTATTACAAAATAAAAGATCTTCATTAATGATTGAGAGAGTATTTTATAAAAATGACAACAAAAATGCGACGAATACATATTATACTATTTATATTTTTAGTAATTTAAATCACAAAAATACTAACAATACTCATATTTAAACAAAAAACAAACACAATAGAAAAATATTCATGAAACTAATCGAACTAACAATTTAGGAAATTAATAGAACTATGTATATGGTTTTTGGTACATTAAATTAGAAAATATGTGCATAATAGCACTAAATTTAATAAGACACTTGTCAAGTTATCAGCAATTTTTAAAAATCTGGTTGTCACGAAGTAACCTGGCACTTCATGAAACTGAAGTGTAAATGATTACGGCTTATGTGTAGCAATATATTTTGCAAAGCCACACTCGCATAAGTCTGTACTTAATTAGAAATGACAAAAGCCTTTTCACTGCTTTATCGGTTATATTTCTCTTTGTATGTCATATCACAAGAAACATCGATCAGTCCCATTTCTTCGTTTGTGGATACGACAGAATTGCTTCGCATTGCAGAAAAAGGGTTGATTATCCACATATGATTTTCTATAATTTCAATATATTTTTTTAAACAAAACAAATGAAGTCTGCCATTTTGTATAAACAACCAGGCGTACCCCTTGGAACCACCCCGTGTGGCTCTACGCGTACGCCTACCCCTGGTTGAGAATCCCCATACAACTGTATAATATACCTAACTATAGGGCATTCTATTTAAAAAAAAAGGTTTGGTCCGCCACACTTCTGTGAGCCACCCTGTAGAATAAACACATTTCATTAATGTGCACCATTTTAGTACCTACAACTTAAGCGATTTTCATATAACTCTCATAGTTTTAGAAATACCTTCCACCCCGCATCATTTCGGGACCCTGTATGTATATGGTATAACTGAAATGTTTGGCATTATTTTAAGGGCGGATTTTACGTCACAAATTGACAAAATAAGTTCATTTAAACATAGGTTCAATTTTCAACCTTTAGGGAGATATTAGGGGCGGGAGTTGAAATTGGATTTTTGTCATTTTACTGAAAATTGGGAAAGGATATTCAAATTATTGTTAATGCCTTTATTATTATTTTGTCAACTACAAAAAACGTTATTGATATTTGCAAAGTAGTTGTGACAAAAAAAGTATTAATAAACGTGAAAAATGAATAAAAATCAAAAATTAAAAAAACAACAAAAAAACACCAGTTCCTTCGACAGTTAAGTAAAAAAAAAGGAAATTGTCTCTTGTAACCGCACCTATGACATTACGCATTCAGACAGGGAGATATTTTCTACCAATAGAAGACTTCCTTAAGATTAAAAAAAAAGTATATGACTTTATGGTGTTGAAATTGGCAACCCATACTGTATTTGTTTTGTAAAAAAGTATTGGTTTTAAGAAAAAAACTAAAACGAGCTAAAACGTTTTCAAGTAAAACAGATTTTTCAAATCATTTTATACAAAATTTTGTACGTTAAGAATTTTTAATAAAAACATTTATACGAGTTGCTAATTTTAATCTCTTAAAGCCGTACGGAAAAAATAAAAACCATTTCACAAAAAGCCCCCCCCCTCCATTAGTGTATCCGTAAATGTTGAGAATTGAAACTATGCTTATATGAACTGTTTTGGCCAATTTGTGACGTATGGGCAAGGATTTGAGTTACACCCTGTATTATATTTGCTAACCATTAATAGTAAGGAATGGAAACGTTGTTTTTATTTGCTTGCTTTTTGTTTTCTATAAACATTCTGTATTTCTCATTGAAGAAAACCTTTTTTTACTCACGAAGGATCTCAGGGTTTATATAAATTGAAAGGTGGTCACCCTATGTGCAACACGCTGCATGTTTGTTCGTTGAGTTCTAACAGCCACTTCGAACACCATTCTTGGCAAAAGGTTATTTTCTAGCATTCTTCAAAATGGTGCATCTGGTAAAGGACAAACTCAGTTTCAGAGCAACGTAAGTGTTCACAAACTTCTTTTATCAGGATCATTAATTTCCTTTCAGCCAGCCTCTAACACGTTAAAACGATTAGAATGGTGACCTAAAAAAGTCATCATGAAAAATGATGCTACTTGAACATTTAACTTGTTAGCATACCTACCAGTCAAACTGTTGTTTACATGGTTTTGATTGCTATTATTATCAACCGTAAAACTCAGAGACTCTAGCAAGTGAATATCCCGCATATCCCCTAATCGAGTGAGGTTATAAGGTGTTGACTGTGGAGGTTATATTTTCTAATTTGTGTTTATTTATACGATAACTTCTTTTCTACATTTTATAGCACCTTGAGACCAAAAAGACTATTTCTGGCACCGTGTAACACAAGCTAAATGTATTTTATCAGAATTTCTCTCAATGACCAGCCCAAGTACCTCTCTAAAGGATAGCGCTATACGTAATTCACGCACTGAGGGTGACAGAAATAGATGGTACGTCTTGTTCAACAATAGCAACGGCACGCGGTATCTTGTACTTATACACCTAGTGATGTAAATTACCCGGGTATTTATTTTTATGGGTAAATACCTGGGGTATTTATCCAGGTAAATACCCAAAATGGGTATTTAAGCGGGTATTTATAGACTCATTGACAATTATTATAAAGCTAATCTAATGAGTATAATTGATTCGTAAGTGAAGGTGCTCGATTCGAATTTTATAAAAATGTTTAAGAAAATAGCTGAACTGAGAACATTTACTGCCCAAAATACAGATGGGGACACAATTATACAGGTTGCCTAAAATTGTACGGAACATGGCAATTCCATGAGTTGGAAAAGGTTGAAATACTCGTAATTACCATAAGAGTAACCGAAATGGAAAATGCAATAAATACTTTGGTAGCTAGGCAACAAGTAGCTATTATACTTACTTGTTGCCTAGCTACCAAAGTAATTATTGCATTTTCTATTTCGGTTACTCTTATGGCCCTATGAACCTTTTCCAACTCATGGAAGTGCCATGTTATGTACAATTTTAGGCAACCTGTATACAACAGCAATGAGATAGCATGAAGAAGAAACTGAATTCAATGATTGAATAAGAAAGAGATGAACATACAAACAAATATTTGAGTAAACTTGATGTTCATTTTAATTATGGCATATGTCAACAAAATATGCCTACTAAAATAACTTTTTTACGGTTATCTCTTATTCAAGCATTATGTGTTTTTGTTCATGCTATCTTATTGCTGTTGTATACTTATGGTCCCATCGGTATACAGCGTTGTTTATATTATTTTGTGATATTAGCTGGGCATAGACACGCACTTTTTCCTGCCGGAATGAACGTAACACACCAGACGTGCAGGAAAAACCGTCTGTGTATGGGTATTTGGGTATCTGCACGCGCCGCGCCACACTCCGGTTTTGAGTGCCACAGATCTGGACACGCTTTTTCCTTTGCAGGGCCCATACACACACGTATTTTGCTGTCGCATTTTTGTTCGGCCCGTGTACTTTGGTTAAGGTGGTCAGTTAGTTTGGTTCAGCAATATTAGGAAGCTCAGAAATGAATAAAGAGTACCTAACAGAATTTATTGAAATATATAGGTAACATTCAGCGTTATGGAAGATTAAGTCGAAGGATTACGTAAACCGAAATTTGAAAAATGCTTTCATTGAAGTCAGCAAAAATTACAATTTAAAAACGCAATAGCAAAAAAACAGTTTATTAGGTGCTCGTTTCGAAAGGAATTTTAAAAAGTCCAAACTTCGAAACGCACTGGAACCTCTCCCGACGATATATTATACAGTGCTTTCGTCAAGTAGTGAATAAATTCGATAACAATTCAAGGTATAACTTTCGGAAAAACGCTGAGACCGGTTGATTTTTATTTTTATTTGGGCATTTTTTTTTTCATATAAAATGCATACATACAGAGTGACCCGCGTAGAAGGTATGACGTCATCGATGTTTTTTTAAAGGCAACCAACTTTTTATTACGGAATTTGATAGAACATATTTTTTTACTTACGCTCAGATGAGTTTTGCGTATAGGTCACATGCCAAAAATTAAGAAAAAACTATTTCAAAATTGTAAAATATTAAATTTAATTTTGGGAAGTATGATTTTACGTTTTTATCAATGGCAGCAATCAATTAAAAACATGGCGGTCGTCTTGGCTACTGTCAGGCAGACAACGGTGCACAATTTGAACATTTAATTTAATTGTTTTTGAAGTTAACATTGCAATTAAATTTAGTATTTTGCAATCTTAATTATTTGTCTTAATTTTTGACCATGCGACCTATACTCAAAAATCAGTTAAGCGTCAGTAAAAAATGCATTTATTAAATTCAATAATAAAAAAAGGGGGTTGTCATGTAAAAAATACATCGAAGACGTAGTACCTCCTACGCGGGTCACCGTGTATGTATAGATTTTATTCGAAAAAATGTGCAAATAATAGTAATTAACGTATTTAGAGGGGTAACCCAGTCTTAACATTCGAGCATATTTTTACCACTCGATCCGAGCGTAGCCAAGCAAGAGTGATAATTTATGTGAGAAATGTTAAGACGGTTACCCCTCGAAATGAGTTCATTAGTTTATTGTTCATAGAGACAATAATTTTGAATCAATAATAATTACTAAAAACTGCTAAATCAAAATCGGACTATCATGAATATGTGTGATGTTGCTATAGTGCCTGTCGTAAACAAAATAAAAATCTTAAAATGGAAACTCAAAACGAGTTCCTTGTTATCCCGGATGAAATTAAAAAGATTGCCGCCTCCGCCACGGAGGAAATTGTCCCTTCGAGTGGATGCATGTTAAATGTATCTTAACATTTGAGGACGCGATCGTGTTAACGAATTTGTTTGTTTGTTTGTTTATCCACCACTTTACGAAAGCACTGTATATGTACCAAGCTTGTGGTATTTCGATTTTTGTTATTCACACAATTGAACAAGAAATGTCAACAGAAATCCCTTAATTCCCGTAAAAGTTTCGTAACACTGTATTTGTCTCGTTTACTTAACCACTTTTTCTGCCATACCCTAGCTAGTCATTTTAGTATTTCTTCCGTGTAAATTAACGCACACACTGTTGCACGCCTCTTTCCTTGCATGTTTGCGAACGTTTTACATATAAATATTATTATTAATATTTTTCTACACGCTGGTAGTAAACGCAACCTGATGATAGTGAACGAAAATCGTTTTCAAACGCCAGGAAAGTGTTGAAAATTTCAAGATTCCAGGGGCCACGCCACACGCCAGGGAAAAATGCCGGTTTTTAGCCATAGACACACACTTTTTCATTTGCCGTTTTAAACCGGCGTTCAAAACGGCCAGAATAAAATGTATGTCTGTGGGCAATGCCACTTTTGAAATGCCACGCATAATCCTGCCGGAAAAAGTGTGGCGTACATTCGTGGCGTTTTTGAATGTGTGTCTATGGCCAGCTATTCTTTGCCTTATTAAGATTGTTTCGTAATATGTCTTATCAGTTTATATTAATGTTAATAATTATAAGGATTATTTCTTCAAATTAATGTTATGTTTTTTTTTAAATGGAGTCAGAGCCATCACAATGTTTTTTGTAATTTCTAACAGGCGCAATTTATTGCGTCTAACTGTTTATTTCCATAAACTTCGGCAACCAATATTCTTTCCTGATAAACGAATAATTTACCTGGGTGAATGCTTATTCAATGTTACATTTAAATTGTTATTTTACATAAAATATTCCAGTGCATTTATATGTAGTTTATTTATTAAGATAGCATTATGATGTGAGTAAAAGTTTAGCTTAGCTTTCTAAATATTATAAATTTGATAAATACCCAGTTTTTAGGTATTTACCCGAGGCAGGGGTAAATACCCATTTATAAATACCCTACCCACTGGGTATTTACCCGACCCACATCACTATATACACATATGTTTGACATAGACTTACAGTGCTACCAACATATTGTTCATACAACAAATATTTCAAAGCTAAGCTTGATTTCATTTTCATTTGCTCACATGTTATATTTCAAATAAATAAAACTTAGTGTGTCTTGGAATGGCCTACCACACAATCTGGCAACAGAGCCAGTGTCATGGCCTGGAACAATATAGATCGCCTTGGTAGATACCGAAAGTGTTTGAAGAAACCTGCACGAAGCGGAACGCCGAAGATTAGGGATCATGGAGGTAACAGACGAGGCGTGCTTTAATGAAAAATTGTATTATCGTAAGCTGCACCCATCAGATGTCGCCCACTGCTCGGATTTGCACTAAGCATTGGCCAGAGGATCTTCAATGGTGCAGAACAAGCACAATATTTCAACTGGAAGCGCAGGAGTAATCATGTCCTAGCAGTATGTCCAAAAACGTTTTATTCTGAAGAAATTCGTTTTCAATAGTAATCACTTTCTGACATCGGCTTTTCCAGTCTTCTTGGGATGTATGTATTTGTGAATGTTACTGGTTTTAAATCGTCGATATTTACGGTAACTTCTGGTTTTCCTCAAGCATCCCATTTAGGATTTTTTTGTTTTCATTATTTATAGATGATACTGGACTATGTTTAAATTCATATTACCTTTTATTTTCGGATGATCTAAAATTTTTAAAAAATGTTGAATCATCTGTGGATGGCATTTCCTTGCAAAGGGATCTGGATGCTCTGGCGAATGGTGTACAGTCAGTGATATGCATTTGAATATTGATAAGTGTAAGCATACGAGTATAAGGTTTAGCAGAAGACGTGATGATGCTCTCTTTCAGTATTACATTAACGATAAAATTCTAGAGAATGTTTCAATTATTAGAGATCTGGGTGTTTTATTAGATAGACCCCTATCATTTGTTAATCATATTGATGATATTGTCAGCAGAGCTATGAGACTGTCGGGTTTTATAAAGAAAGTGACAACAAATTTTACAGATGTAAGATGTCTGGTTATGTTGTATATATCACTTGTAGGGTTAATATTGGATTACAACTGTATTATCTGGTAACCTGTTTATAATATGCATATTGACAGGATTGAACGTGGTCAGCAGAAAATTGTCAAAGCTATTTGCTTTAAGGTTAACATAAGACACGAAGATTTGAATTATAAACAGTTGTTACAATATTTTGGGTTTCACCTTATGTACATACGAATAGTGATTTAAATTACCCGGGTATTTATTTCTAGGGGTAAATACCCAAAATGGGTATTTAGACGGGTATTTATAGCCTCATTTACAAATATTATAAAGCTAATCTAACCAGCATAATTGATTGGTAAGAGAATTTTATAAAAATGTAGAATAGAAAAAAGCTGGACTGAGAACAGTTCCTGCCCAAAATACCGATGGGGCCATAATTATACAGGTTGCCTAAAATTGTACGGAACATGGCAATTCCATGAGTTGGAAAAGGTTCAAATTTGCCATAAAAGTAACCGAACTAGAAAAAGCAATAATTACTTTGGTAGCTAGGCAACAAGTGGCTATTGCACCTACTCTTATGGCAAATAGTATTTCAACCTTTTCCAACTCATGGAATTGCCATGTTCCGTACAATTTTAGCCAACCTGTATATAACAGCAATAAGATATCATGAATAAAAACAGAATTATATGCTTGAAAAAGAAAGAGATGAATATAGAATCAAATATTCGAGTAGACTTGCGCTCATTTTAATTATGGCATATGTCAACAAAATATGGCTACTAAAATAACCTTTTTAAACGGTTATTTTTTCTTACTCAAGTATTATGTGCTTTTGTTTATGCCATTTCATTGCTGTTATACATAATTATTAATTATGGTCCCATGGGTATACAACGGTGTTTTTTCCATTTTCTTTGCCTTATTAAGATTGTTTCTTAATATGTATATAAGTATGTATTATTATTAATGTTCTCCAAGTTAATGTTAAGTTCATTTTTCAAAAAAGGACACAAGTTGGAAACTAATATACAAACAATATAAATTATCCCAATCTCCGGAGTCAGAGCCATCACATTTTTGTTTGTAAATTCTGACAGGTGCAATTTATTGCTTATTGTTTATTTAAACTTCGGCAGCCAATGTTTCTTCCCGATAAACTATTAATTTACCTGGGTGACTGCTTATCCAGTGTTACATTTAAATTGTTATTTTACATAAAATATTCCAGTGCATTTATAAATAAATATTAGGCAAGTTTGTGTCAAAACTGACACAAAAACTAACCTGCTAACCTCTAATTTGACATAGACTTACAGTGCCACCGATGACATGTAAACAGAAAGTTGGGGTGATACACCTGCGAGAAACATAAAAGCAAAAAATGACTAGGATTTAATTAACAATTTCCCGCTCTTTCCCCACCTAGTACTCACGCTGTACGTAGTTTATTTATTAAGATAAGAAGATAACATTATTATGTGAGTAAAAGTTAGCTTAGTTTTCTAAATATTACCAATTTGATAAATGCCCAGTTTTTAAATATTTACCCGAGGCAGTGGTAAATACCCATTTATAAATACCCTACCCACTAGGTATTTACCCGACCCACATCACTACATACGAATACAGTATTTTGAATTATGTTTTGCTTTTAAAGTATTAAATGGATTTATAGCCTGCCCGGAGATACTATCTGCTTTTAACTTACGTGTTCCTGCATTGAGTGTCAGGTTACAGCATATGTTGCTACAAGAATATCGCCGTACCAATTATTGTAATAATAGTCCGATGCAACGAATTGTAAGAACAGTTAATAAAACAAGTAAAGCAGATATTATTGGAATACCTTTTAACACTTTTTTTATTAGGCATATAAGATCTTTATTTGATATGTAACCCAGCAAGTAGTGTACCTACGGGCGTTCTGCCTCACTTCGATTGGTTTGAAACTTGGCTAAGTGTCACGTGGCGAGGTCATTGGCCTCTGGTTTGAAACTTGGCTAGGTCTAGCCGACGTCAAGCTCACGAGCCTAGCCGGGGCCAAGATCATTTGCCTAGCCGGGGTCATTGACCTCACCTAGGCCACTTCCGGTTCCCACGATGAATTTTTGGGGCTAAAAGTGTAATTTTGAAATTTTACAAGATTCCCACGATGAATTTTTGGGGTTAAAAGTCTAATTTTGAAAGATTCCCACGATGAATTTTGAGGCTAAATGTCTAATTTTATTTCTACGCTTATCCACGCTCAACAGGATGTGAGTCATCGTCTGGGAATGCAAAACTAGTTAAGACTTGTAGATGCAGGATGTCTACCAATTGAAGAATGGCGTCCGTTGTTTGAGAAATCTGCACGATTGCAAAAAATAATTGAACAATGAAGTCTTTGTTGTTTGGACGAATTTTTGCTGACCTCTATTATCAGATAAACAGGATGTTATTGTCTTTTAGTAGATAGGTAATAGGATTAGTTAATTTAACTTGATCTATTGTGAATATTTCATTAGTCCAGTTGAGCGTATATCCTTTATCGAATATTGTTCGATATTTGCTAATTCGCACAGGATCGCCAACTTTAAATTTTACATTACTTAAATCTGTCATTTTTATATGATTATAGGCTTGATTGAGAATTTCCTTCTCATTACTCTTATTCACATCAACCGGTCTTTTACCAATTGTACTATGATTTTGTGATTGTAGGTGTGACTGATTTGAGATAATAGAGAAAGCCATTTGTATGAACCTTGCAAACTAAACATCTTCCACATAATAGATTTAAGTGTACGATTTACTCTTTCAACGACACATGCTTTTTTGAGCTAAATGTTGAGAAACGGTTAATTTGCAATTTATTCATTAGTGTTTGAAAATATTTATTGAAAAACTCTTTACCCTGATCTGTCTACAAGTTCTTCGGAATTCTACCGCTTTCAGATTGTATTTTTTCAGTTGCACTAGCAACTTCCTTGGAGGTTTTGGTTTTTATAGGCTCTAACCAAACATATTTTGAAAATACATCTATAATTACTAAAATCTATCGAAAACCTTTATTTACTTTAGAGTATGGTATCATTTCTACTAAATCGGCCTGATGAAGATCATCCAATCCTTTTACTATTACACGACGCCTTCGAAAATTTATTCGTGCTGGCTTATGCAGCTCATCTACTATTTGAGCCTTAATCGAACTGTTTATTTTCTTCCGGGTCATTTCGAACCTCTCTAAATGAGACAGTTTCACTAACTAAATAAGTCATTATTCTCTTCATTCGAAGGCTGTACAAGATGCTCTTCAAACTCTTTGTCGCTCAGATGTCTACGCGAATAGGAAGTGGACGCTATTTTGAATTCTAAATTGTTATAAGTATCGCCACCATAACCTGTTATCTAGCATGCAATACAACCGTAAAAACTCACCACTGTATTGCAACTAATCTGACAAATACTATTGCCATCAATTATAAGAAAAGTTGCTTAAAACTTACACTGGGGTACTATTCACAACAGACTAACTTCTGCTGTTCACAGATAGAGCACCGCGTACGAACTAAACGGCACAGTAGCTTGCATATGTAGTGGGAGGTATAAACTGAATTAACACCAATAGCAGCAGTTCTTAATTAAAGGATTTAAAATCGGTGCGAATTAGGGATGTCGCACCCGGTCTAAAATCAAACCCGGGTACCCTCGGGTACCTGAAAAATGTAACAAAAATGTTAGCGTACATCGGAACATCTGAGGTAGCTACTACCATTTCTTTCTTTACGCCGGCGCCGGGAGTATTAAACTGCAAGTCGTATGTTATATGTAAATATTTTCACACTTCCAAGTGCTATCAAATTCAAGTACGTGACTTTTTATTCGAAATTCGTAGCAGCATCAAAATCACACAAATGATGTTTATGTTACTTTCTTCCATACTGATGCAATGTAATGGTACTATTGACGGGTTGAATATTTCCGTGAAGCGAATTTATTATATCAAACATGTGGTATGGGATAGGGTGATTCTGGGTATTACTGCGTGGTTATGCTTTTCTAGAGCTCTCTTTCTCCGAAAAAGGATGACTTTCTAGAAAAAACATAATTTAGTAGTCGGGTACCTGGGTCCTGAAAATATACCCGGGTTGACTATTACCCGAGTCGACCCTGGTACCCGGGTACCCGCCGACATCTCTAGTGCGAATGTAAAGATTTGTTGGAGCACTGTACACCCCAGCGTGTGTAACGAATGCTAACACTTGAAACAGAACTAATATAAAAGTTTTATATTTTTTATTAGCCAGGTATTGTTTATTTATTTACTTATTTATTTATTTACATGATAGAGGGCGACCTACAGAACGTACGGAGGACCGCAGTTCCAAAAACGGGTCGCCACTAATACATAACAGAAAAATTTAAAATTAAATGTAGCTGAGAACTAACAAAAAATCAAAGAAGAAAAAGATTTAATACAAGTACTAATATAAAAAAAACTCAGTTGCGTAAATTACTACGTATTGAATTAACGAAAGTCGATAAGTTAACATTAAACAATTCAATATTAGAAAACCCAGAATTATAGGTTTTAGCCAACCTTCGCAAAGGAGCGTTACAACTTACAACCAAGGTTGGTAACATATACCTGCTCACAGAACAGTAATGGTTTTCTAAGTCTATAGTCCGAAACGTTGAGACCTAAATTACTTACTAAATATTCACAATTTATTAAGCTATTAACCATTTTATAGAGGAGAAGTAAGTCACTGATCACTCTTCTGTCCGACAGAGAAGACATTCCAAACATTTTTAGCTTGGATTCGTAATTTAATAAATGCAGTTGTCGATTAAATTTATAGGTTAGGTGATTAGTGAATTTCTTCTGCACACGTTCTATCTGATCTATATAAATATTATAGAAGGGATTCCAAACAGGGCTACAAAATTCAAGGGAACTCTTAACAAGACTGTAGTATAATATGTTGTACGACAAAATGGATTTAAAAAATTTACCAATGCTACAGATAAAACCTAGCATTTTTAGAGCTTTTGAAGTAATATGTAAAACATGAGCCTGGAAATTGAGTTTAGAATCAAAAATTATGCCTAGATCTTTAATTTCAGAAACTGAATCGAAGCGTGTGTTGCATAACTTATAATTAAATAAAAAAGGACTAACTTCCCTATGAAAAGACAGTTTAAAGCATTTCTTTAGGTTAAGCTGTAATTTATTAGAATTACAAAATTCCGGTATAGAATCCAAGTCTTCTTGCAACTTATCGGCATCCAAACTAGAATTTATAGCCTTATAAATTTTCAAATCGTCTGCGTACAACAAATATTGGCTATGTTTTATAGAATGCTTGATGTCATATACAGTGCGAATGTAAAGTCTGGAACTATCGAAATAGAACTTTTATCAAATGTTTTTGAAAGAAATCCTCGAACACGTTAATTTTTATTTTAACAAATACATATTTTACTGTAATTGTCACTTTTAGATTGTCTTTTGTTTTTGAGTTATGACGTTCGCGATCATTTTTTTAAATGGAAACCTTCAATTTTTATGATAAATTTGGACAGAGCATGAAATTCTAAGACCAAATACGCTCAAAAAGTATGATACTATATTTTGAAATTTTCGAGAAAATCGCTATAAAAGTATTAAAACAAAAATCGAATAAAAATCAAGTAGCCATGAAAAAATGAGTTAGCCCTAAAATTATGACAGTTCTTCATAGTTTGTTTATCTGTTTTTGTTGTGTGCTCCTAATTAAATAAATAATGATACAGTATTTGAGTGAAATAGGACCAATTGAAATTTTAGTATTGAGGGGATCTGGTAACCGTACGATTTTCTCGAAAATTTCAAAATACAGTATCATACTTTTTTTAGAGTATTTGGTCTTAGAATTTCATGCTGTGTCCAAATTCATCATAAAAATTGAGGGTTTCCATTTAAAAAAAGTATCGCTAACGTCATAACTCAAAAACAAAAGACAATCTAAAAGTGACAATTACAGTAAAACATGTATTTTTTAAAATAAAAATTGACGTGTTCGAAGATTTCTTTCAAAAACATTTGATAAAAGTTCTATTTCGATAGTTCCAGACTTTACACTCGCACTGTATAAAAAGGATACCTACAACTGCAATAAATCATTTATCACATCCATTTTCAGCTAATTCTGCAAAATACTTCAAATGTACTGTGATCTATGCGGTGTCCTTCGCTCAAGTATCACTAAGATGAAGTATCACTCAATTTTAACTGCCTTTGGATATTTCACGATAATTAATGAAATTACTGCAGCACCAAATAAGAACTACATACTTTACAGCTTTCAGTTAATCAATTGATAAAAAGTAAAATGGATGCACGAAAACGTAGTTCCTGTATAATAACTGACCAGTTCAGTTTAAAACTTCGTTTGGAGTTGCTTACTTAGTGTATCCGCAAGTCAAATCCGGAATCTTCAGTTCTTGTTTCCATTTTGAGAGGCAACATCAAAGAAAGCGTTTGGAAGCCTTGTTAGTGACATACTCTAATCCATTCAGTACAAAAGTCTGTAACTGGGAGGGAAGGATATTGGTTATTTGTAAAAATAAATATTTGTGTGCTGTTTATTTTATAGATTCGCCGGATGTGGACACGATAAGGGCACAATCAGAAGATCTAATAAATAACATTTTGAGGTGATGTTTTTAAATACCTAACTCTTACAGATCATGCAATGCACAACCACCGATGCATTCGATGTTGCGGTACACGGATGATTGGTTTATTAGATTACCAATACGTAATTCACTCAATTATGTAATTCATAATTTACATAAGTGTAACAGAAAATATAAAATTTTGAAATATAAAGATGTCGGAAATAGCTTTATTAAAAGTATTAAAATCAGAAATTAAACATAATTTCACATTAATACTAAAATAAGAACATGAAAACCGCTAAAAATTAGTATTTTCTAGTACCGTACATGAAAAGTAAAATTAATTTTCAACAAAAATAAAATTTTGTTCGTTTAGTAACCGCCCAATAAATCAATATACGATATTACGCAAGGCTTTTCTCCGGAGGAATATTAAAGAATTTCTATTTATCAAAGAGCGTATTCTATAGAGTTTATTTGTGATTTTCAGAAATATCAGGAAATTAAGTACATAACAAACAGGTTTTCTCATAATCCGACTGCTTATGTCGAATCTCTGCTCTTCAGAGATGCAAAATCTACAGAGGTTAGACGCAAAGAGTTTCCAATTCCAAAACAGTGCTCATTTTGAAGAAGCATTGGTCATTTTCTACCTTCAAAATGCGTTACGTTGTGTGGTGGTTTAAAAATAAATTCAAAATTGCACTTCGCCGTTCCTGTGCGTGATTGTCCTCACAATTGGATATATGCAATGCCAGATATTAGACAGATTATTAACTATCTAAGAATTCTACCATTAATATAGAACTCTTCAATTACCACATTCATCAGTAATCGAAGCCAAAGAGGATTTTTTAAAAGAGTACGTATAGCAAGCAACAACTAAGCGTCGAGATAATTACTTCGCACATTCTGCCGAAAATCAAGATCATTCTGCATTACAACTTGAAGGCATTGTTCGCCAAGACTACCATCAAGCTCCGCTGTTACCCCAATTCCTCAATTTCGTTAACATTTATTGTGAGCGACTAAACAATTTAGTTAATTCGTTATTGCATCTGGAACGGGAACACTGTTCAAGGAGCTGTGCAGAATATCCTGTGTACAACCAAATGTGTAAAAAATATCGTCAAATAACTCCATTGCGGCAGGTGCAAGAATTTTTTTCATAAATAAATCAATAGCCACTTGCATGGATTAATTCTTCCTATTATAAATTCGCTTTACTAATAAACTCTGTAATCCGACATAATTCGCTAAAAACCCCTAACCACACAAATATTTAGCAACCGCTAAATACCTATTTCAACAGCTAAACTGTCATCTTTAGTAAAAGTTTTAACTTTTACTGGTGATTTGGTGAAGAGCATATATTCGGCAAAATTTTTCGGGTTAGTCTCTTTCTTCAAGGCTACCGAAGATGACAGCTTAGCTGCGTTAGCTGTAGAAATACTTATACGTATTTAGCGTCAGATTCAAACGACAGACTCCAGCAGTATTTTATAGTTAAGCTCTTTAATGTTTTCGTTAGCAGTGGCGGCTCGTGGAGCATTTTGACGGTAGAGCCATTCTCTCACAGGCAAAGACAGATCCCGACATCCCGAGATTTAAATATTTCGCATATGGACTGGCAAATGTTACATCAATGAAAAAAATTACTAAACTTTACAAGCTAATAAAAGGTGATGAATTGAATAGTATACCTCTCTTTCAATTTTCGTTTAAATGTACAATTCGGCTAAATAAGATTGCATTTCCACTGTTTGAGACTCATATGTATGCCCGATTGACTTATATTATTTTCAGATGTGCGACAATTCACCAGTAAATTATGAGTATAATACATCATATAGTTGCCATAGAGCTATTTGGTGAAGCCGTCTTAAGATGGTATCCTGAAGGTAAGCGCATTACAAACAACTTATCTAAACGAGCCGGACTGAGTCAACATTTTAACTCATTTTCAGTTGTAATTGTATTTAGAGAATGCAAATCTATAAACAGTATCTGACGTACCACCATTTTACATCAACGACTTTTAATTGTTATTTAATGTATTTATCCGTAAAACTACAACATGCCAGTAGTCGTTTTCAAACTTTTGAGGGAATTATGTTTTTTATATTGTGTTAACTTTTACTTTAAACAAATTACTTACAGATTTCTTTTTTCAAATAAAATCTTAAAAGCCGGTCTTGTTAAATTATGTTTTTTATACTGTGTTAACTTTTATTTTAAACAAATTACTGTTTTCTTTTTTCAAATAAAATTTTGTTTTACCTGCAGTACACTTTTAAATGGGTTTTACATAGGAAGACGGTTTAACCAAATAGCTCTACGTCAACTATAGCATAGCTATTTAAGTAACCGGTCTTAAGACGGCATTATCAGTTTCCCAAATGTTCCGCGGGCGCGGTGTTTCTTTCATCTGTCACCCTAGCTGCGAAAGTTGTATTAAGAAACTCCACACGTGCGCTATCAGTGCTGGGGGGTCACACTCAGACTGCTTGAGGCAGTGTTGCCACACATGCAAAAATTTTGGTACAAGATCTTTTTTACAAAACGTACAAGATTTATACTGCAGCGTACAAGCTATACAATTTATAAGACAGTTTGAAAAGCAAATTATTATTATAAATAAAAAAGAAATTTGCGATAAGAGGATACACAAACTAAATATAGTCACAATCTACACTGCTGGGCACAAGATACAACTGCACCATTGCAAAATATTATATTACATAGACCTGATCGGCGTTCCACGATGGCTCAGCAGAGCTGTGTTATAAAATTTCAAGATTGCAACTAGAAACAATATACAAATCATTTATCGGATTACGTTAATGCATCACGCGCCTGCATTTGGGATTCTCCGAAATTATTTTTTATTTGTAAAGTAGACGGTATGCAAATTTATTTAATTTTATAAAATTAACAAATTATTCTCAAGGCGTTGAAAAGCACATCAAAATGTACAAGATTTTTTGGAAACGTACAAGCGTAGAAGATTTTCTAAAATAGTACAAAATCTTGTACGAACGTCCCAACTTCGACAACACTGGCTTGAGGCTTGGGCCTATGCTGAGGTCTCCCATTCAATGTTAAAATATCCTATTGTTAGTTTACATTCTTCGCCGCTCTTCCCCTGCTGCAGTCTATAAGCTATCGAAAAGCTGAGGTGACTCCAATGCGGCTGTGAAATCAAGCACCGTTTATCGTACAGTTCATATTCATGAAATAAAAGTTACTCGTGCTTTGTTAAGTCTTCAAATGAGAAAATTAGTACAAAAAAGTTTCTTTCAGAATAAAAAAAATTTTGAATGACTAGTTTGTCATGGTAGAGCTATCGCTCCTTGGTTCCTTATAGCCAAATGCCAGTGTTCGTTAGAGAACTTTATGAACGCTATTAACAGCCATTTCATTAATACTAAAACGATATTATTTAAAGGTAATTTGTTTTATATACGTATGTAGCTCCGGCAAATAAACAAACTAACCAGTACTTTTCTATTTAGTTATGGCTAGAGTTAAGAAACACTACCGGTAGTAGTACAGAAACTTTATATAATATTTAAATGCAATGCAGTGTTTCCATCAGGGGCGTAGCTACTGCTATATCTGCCGTATATTAATGATACAGCTCCCACGAGCCGGAGGGGCCCATCAGCACTCTCAAAAAACAATTATCAACAGTAATTACATAAGTGGGATTTCTTAATAGCAGTGATAATCTAGTTAAAATGATAAAAAGAAATGATTACCACGAATGTAATTCGGCGTGATTATTTTTTAAACAGTCCCAGTTGTGGATAGGGTTTGATGGAGCTTACAGATGAGTGTCTTGTTACTTTTAACAACTGCTGCTCACCTACTCCACTTTTAGCTAGTTGTGTTACAGCAGAAGAAGGATTTGAATGGTTTGTGAAAAAATAGTCGATGTAATTAGCAAATAGTCAGTGTAATTTTGATGCTATTGGTCGATTTGAAATTTTTTCTCATTACTATTGGCTGATACGACTGTTTAAAAAATAATCATATAAATTTAATTTAGAAACTTTTGCGCAGGGCACATTTAAGAATTTATGTTTATATAGGCGGAAGGTGTTTTACTCCCCCCCACCCCCCCCCCCCCCCCCTCCCCTCCAATCACGAATAGAATGCGCTCGACACCGGTGCAGCCGCAGTCTTTTGTCTTGCGTGCAATTAAAGTTAACCCTTCCTTAGTGTGCGTACTGCTTACTACAAATAAAACACATGTAAATAAATAGTAAAAAATAGTTCATTGTGATCGTATTGCTTGTTTTATTTAACAATATAAATATTTTGATAGCTAAGAACAAAGATGAACGACACAGTTGTAAAATACAATAAAAATACTTGAACGTTACGAATTTATTTTGCTAATTAATATGTTTACTGATGTGTTTAAAATAGTTAGGCCCATATCTAAAGCATTGCAAAGAACTAATACTGATTTACAGCAGGCTATCATATTAAAAAATATTACTAGTAATTTAACAAAATTAAGGACCGAACACTGATTTGTTTTTTTGCAAAGGAAGTTTTGGCCGAACAGTGGAGTGTCAAATCAGTTTTTGAAAACAAAAGATATAGAACTAAACGATTTTTCGATGAACTGGCTCTAGATGAAAGAATTTCTGATCCAAAGTTTTACTTCAAAGTAAATGTATACTATCACTGCTTGGACATTTTAATTTCACAGAGTACAAGAAGGTTTAATAGTTTGCATCTCGCCAATACCGCCTTTGAAATTTTGCAATCAGATAGTAAGCTAGTAATTAAAATGAAATCAATAGAATTTATAAACAAATACAAGGATGATTTAACTGATAGTTTTTATGATCAATTAATTTTGCTAAAATCATGCTTAAAATCAGAAATTCAACAGATTCATACAATTAAAGAATTAATATTAATAAAATCTAATGGTATGGCTTAAAACTTTTGCGAGGTAATAACTGCTATTTTTGACAATTCCTGTTACGGTAGCAACAGCAGAAAAAAGCTTTTCAAAATTAGAACTTATCAAAAACTACTTAAGTAGTGCGATGGCACAAGAACGGTTATCGGATTTAGCCATATTATTTATCGAAAAGGAAGAGCTTAAAAAATTAAAATTATATCTAAATATGGAACGTCTTATAAACATTTTCGCCGAGAAAAAAGTTCGGAGAGTAACTCTGTAAATAATAATTATTAACATTTACTTGTTCCTTACTTATATAGATTTATGTAAACTATAAACTATGATATCTGTATACGTTTATTTGATACTACCCTGATGGGGTGGGGGTGGGGGCCCACTTGGCAGTTTATGATACAGGGCCCGCTGATCTCTAGCTACGCCTCTGGTTTCCATAGAACTTTCTCGACTATGCTCCAACGTTCACTAATTAATTAGGTAGTAATTAACCAGCACAAATAATTTCGGTACTATGGCACCGCTTCCAGGGATTTCTCTATAATTTGCCGATATTTCACATTTCACCAATAAACTGAGTGCGTTAATAACAAGTCGCAAAATATACTCATACAAAAACAGAAAAATCTCAAAGCACTGGGGCATGAAAGTTCAAATTTAGATTTTGCCGTATTCGAGATGTGCGGCGATGTAATTAGTTCTCAGTTCTTGATCTGCAGTGTTTTTTACGTCAAAATTTAATCAAAGGTTATTCATAAACGCCGTAAATTGAAATGGGGAGTACAGGGAGCGCGGCAGCGAAATGTTTGAAAATTTATTAAAATTTAAATGTTTAACGTTCAATTCCGCTATCTGATGAAAGCGAATGAAAATCTTACTTTTAAGGTAAAGGGCAAACCCGCGTTAATTCTTATCTTCCAGTTTTAATTAATACGATTCCCGCAAGGTTACCTACTTTCCAACGACGGGGCACCATCAGATTTGAAAATAACCTACGCTGCCCATTTCGTTAGCTCCCCTACATTATAGAGCGAGCAAATATATTCTGAACTTGCATATCATTTGCCACATCAACAGATAAAGTACTGCATTTTCCGTGTGATAAGTGTTTACTGTAGCGGTAGTAACGATCTCCGACCCCTACAACGATGATATTAAAAGAAAACGCTGCTAATACAGCTCACTGAAGTTCTGCATGCGTCATTGCGTAATTCTACAGTCTTAAGGAAAATGCGCCATTAAAAGACGTAACATACATTGTATTTTTAAAGCAGGGAGAAGCTTTCTTGTATACCATGTAGTGATGGGCATAACCGGACAATTTTCATAACCGAATTATTTGCATTCGAATGATATTAATAACCGAATGATTATTTGAATAATAATTCGAATAAATTTTGGCTCTCGATTCGTTTCGATTAAGTCAGCCGGTTTGCCGGTTGGCGGTTCACCGTCATCTGCATCGACATCGGTTCACCGTCATTTGCATCGACATCGTAACTTATTTGCATCGACATCGTAACTTGCAGATAGCAAAGGAACCAAAACATAATATGTACGGTCGGCGCCTTAGATATCGGGACACGTAATATGTTCTCCTAGTCTTTGGAGTATTCTTGCTCCGGTTACTTCATTAATGTGAGATGGCATTTCATAATTGACAAACAATAAACAATCTGACGTAACAATTAAAACCATAATAACTGTAAAAACCCAGTTTATACACTTAAAAAATACATGCAAAATATATCATAATAGTGTGTAGTGCCCAATTTCTAAGGCGCCGACCGTACATTATGTTGTATGTATTGGAAATTAAGAGGTATTTATTAAAAAGTGTAGAAAGAAAGAAATATGCGGGACTGCTTGCTAATCGCAATAAAAACAGTTGTAAAACGTTTATCTTTATCGATCGGGCGGGTTAAAGGCGCCGCTTCTTGTTTTGAACCTTTGGAGATGTAAGCAAATAAAAAATTGTTTTTTTTGTTTTTTTTTTTATTTGACAACCAGTTTATTTACAATCTGCCATACACTATACAGCATTCAGTAAATTGTATTGAACATGCTAATGTCTTGGGGGCTATTGTCGTACAGACAATTACCCTATAAATAACCTAAAGTAGATAGGCTTATGACTACTACATAGTGATAGGGATATTGAAACTTAAAACTAAATAACTTGCGCACCACTTTTCGGAGGGCAGTAACTAAGTGAATCTGTTTGGTAACTCTAAGGGGGTGACTCGCTTTAGTCGGCGCACTACACGATTATGTAATAAGTCACTAGCTAGATTGTTTGGATGCACGGCAAGGCGGTCACTGTAATTGCCACTCAATTGAGTAATCACTTCACTAACCGAGCTAATCCCGAGATCACGGCTGATAACAATGTTTGGGACGTACCATGGGGCATTCACAATGTGACGTAGCACTTTAGATTGAAAGCGTCTGATGATATCTATGGTGGAGTTTGCCGCTGAGCCCCATAACTGCAGGCCGTAGGTCCAGATGGGTCGTAGAATAGTTTTGTACAGGAGCAGTTTGCTGGCTGTTGATAACTGTGATGGTCGTCCTAACAACCAATACATTTTGCGAAATTTAAGTCCTAACTGCTTGCGTTTGGTCCAAACATGATGTTTCCAAGTGAGGCGTCTATCCAGGTGTATCCCTAGGTACTTGACAGTGTCTTGTTGAGGAAGTTGCTGATCATTGAGAAGTACGGGGGGGCAAGTTTCTCGTCTCAATGTAAATGTAACATGTGCAGATTTCGTTTCATTGGCTTTAATACGCCATTTCCTTAGCCAAATATGCAGGTTGTTAAGATGGGTTTGCAGCTGTTGAGATGCTACGACAGGGTCAGGATGGGATGACAGGATAGCTGTATCGTCCGCGTATGTAGCGATAGTGGTCAGTCTAGTTAAGGGTATATCCGCCGTATAGAGTAGGTACAACAGTGGGCCGAGGACACTCCCTTGAGGTACTCCAGCAGTGATTCGGTGTAAAGCGGTGGTCTCACGTTGAACTTTAACTAGGAAATGCCTGTTAGTTAAATACGATTTGAGTACTAAGAAAAGGTCCGGTGGAAGTATATGTCTGAGCTTAAACAGTAAGCCGTCATGCCAAACCTTGTCGAAGGCTTGGGAAATGTCAAGAAACACTGCAGAGCAATATCTTTTTGTTTCTAACGCCTTTGTGATTTCATGGACTAGTCGATGCACCTGTTCAATAGTGGAGTGTTGTACACGGGAACCAAACTGGTGTTGAGGAAGCAAAGTATTTTGTAATATGAGTGCTCCGAGTTTTATCTGAAGGAGTTTTTCAAACACCTTTGAGAGGAGCGGAAGGAGACTTATTGGCCTATAAGAGGTCACCTGCTCGAGCGGTTTACCTGGTTTCAGGATGAGAATTATTGTAGCAACTTTCCACTGATCTGGGAAGTAACCCAATCTAAGCACTGCATTAAATAATCTTGTTAGAAATTTTATGCCTTTGTCTGGGAGTTCTTTAAGGACTATGCTGGTGATTAGGTCGTATCCAGGGGACTTATTTTTAAGGCCTCTAATTATATTACTTGTTTCTTTAGAGCGAAAAGGTTTAGTTGGTATACTCATTTGAAATGGTGCTGTTAAGAATTGCTCTATTTCGCTTTCTTCTTCGGGAGTAGCTTCGGAGGGGTGAGGCACAAACACCTGTTCAAGATGGTTTGCAAAAACCGTCGCTTTTTCCGTAGGACTTCTTGCCCAGGTACCGTCTTCTTTACGAAGTGGAGGAATATGTTGGATTGGTTGTTTCAACTTTCTAGTGGCTCTCCATAAGGAGTAGTCTGCATCTGCTGTTGGGGAAAGCGTTTCTAGATAATGCTGTATTGTCTGATTTTTTAGTTGTTTGAGGAGTAGTCTGAGTCTGGCTGTTGCTCGATTGAAATTTGTTCTGTCAACTGGAGCTCTGGTAGTTTGCCATCGTCGTCTTAATCTTCTTTTTTCAGCTATTAGCTTTTTAACTAGTATTGGACAGTCAGCTGTGCGATGAGTTTCAGTTCTCCTTGGGGTCGCGTCCCATGCAGCGTTTTGCACAACGCAATTGAAATGTTCGACAGCAGTTCTTAGGTCCTCTTCCGTTTGGAGGGAGATTTCTAGACGTAGGGATTTCTCGACTTGTGTCTTAAAGTAGTTCCAGTTAGTTCTGTTAGTAGTCAGGGACGGAGGTCGTTCAGTTTTCAATATTTGGGACCCAAGAGTGAGTAGAATAGGCGTGTGGTCGGATGGTAGGTCTAGGCAAGACTTAATTTGAACCGAATTTAGGCTTATATTCTTGATAAAGAAGAAATCCAAGAGATCAGGGAGCTTGTTAGGATCTGAGGGCCAATAAGTCGGTTCTCCAGTGGATATAAAATTTATGGTGCGTGACGTAAAAGCTTTCATTAGTTCACGACCCTTAGTGGACGTTAGCCTGGAACCCCAGTGTGTGTGCTTGGCATTGAGGTCACCTCCCGCTATAAAACGGGTGCCCAGTGTAGTAAGGTAGTGTTCGAAGTGTTCCTGCTTATTCGCATGCCGTGGTGGACAGTAAACAGCTGAGAGGGTTAGAGGTCCTAACCAGTCCTCGACTACTACTGACGTCGCTTGTAAGTGCTCTGCGCAGTATTTGTGTGTTTCGAAATGTTTTATTGTGTTTCGTATAATGATAGCGGTGCCAGCATGTCCGGTTCCATCAGGATGTAGAGTAACGTAGGTGGAATAGTTGGGAATCTTCAAGTGACTTCTTTCGGTAAAACGGGCTTCAGAGATGAGCATAACATCTATGTCGTGTTGTTGGATGAAGGTCGTGAGTTCAAGAGCACGTTGTTGTAAGCCGTTGGCATTCCATTCAGCAATTTTTAAAAATTGAGGCATTATGAGAGTTTGGAGACAAGGGATGTTAATAAATTTAACATTGTTGACATCTGTTCCATAAGGGTCTTCATCATCTGTTTAAGTTCAAACATATCATTGGCTGGTTGAGGTGTTTGAGGTACTTGTATTTGTTGAAGGGCACTGGGATGTGACTCTTGTACTTGCGGAGTTCTGCCGCTAACAATTTGTGCATGAGTGATACCTGATTGGATCAACGTTGACGGGGCTCTATTTATCTGCCTTTGTCTGAGTGACGGGAATGATTTTTGTTGCAATTCTTTGTAAACGGCGCAACCCTTGTAATTCGCTGGATGATTACCATTGCAAAGAACACATTTGACATCATCACTTCTGTTTTTACGGAGGCACTGCACATTTAACGCAGCGGGGACTTCTGTTGCAGAAGTTTTTTGTGTGTCCCAGTCGTTGGCATTTCGTGCACTGTGGAATCTCTCTTTTAGGTCTGGGTGGTTCAAATTTTACTATGGAATGTAAAAGTTTGGTTATGTTATATATGTCCTTGTTGTTTGGAGCTGATTTAAGTTCCACAGAGAATAAAGGTAATTGTTTCTTAGTGACACGGTCTCTGATGTTTGATATATTTGTGACTGTGTGGTCGAGGTTTTCAATAGCCTGCTTTAGGGTTGCAGGGTCAGTAGAGGGATGAATATTTCGTAGTACAACTCGGAAGCTACGATTTTGTTTATGTTGATACGAGTGAAATTCTGTATTTTTCTCAGCTAAGGCTTTTATTATAGCAGTATACTTTTCAGTTGTGGCGGGTAATATTTTTACCTCATCGTTATAAAGTACTTTCAGCTCATATTCGTTTTTGGCTGTACCCTCCAGTAGCTCTAGTAGTGGTGGCAAAAATTTTACCCCAGATACAAAAATTGGGGGAGGTTTGGGGTTCTTTTTGTTAGCATCTTGATGTGAGTCAGAGGAGCCTGTTGCGTCTTCAACATCTAGGTTCTCAAAGCGATTGGACGTTTCCACTGGTTTGTTTAGCCAGTAGTTTGTGAATTTTGCTTGTTTCAGATTAGATTGGGAGACATCTGCACTTCTTTGACGTTTTCTATTTTCAACAATTTGCCAATCTTGGTCTTGTGTAGATTGCGTAGCCTGTGCATGCGGTTGTGATAAATATGAAATATTGTGGAATTGATTAGGTGGAGACTGATTAGCCGAATACGTTGTAAAATGTTGATTTGAGTGTACAGGATGCTGCAGATAAGTGTTATTATTTGGCATAGGTTGATAATTAGCTGACGGGTAACCCGGCACGTACGAAGAATTCGGTGTGATTTGATCTGCTTGCATTTGTTCATGATTTTGATTGGTAAAATGAGTCGGTGGATGTTGATAGTAAGCCATTAAGGCTTGTTTAATTTATAGTGACTGCTAATGTAATAACGAAAATAAACTAATTCTTATCCTAATAGCACTTGACCCGAAGGTCACTTACATGTGTTTCGCTTGCAAACACGGAGCGGCAGGCAATGAACTTTACACTCCGAGAATCAGGCGAGAACTGGAAAAAAAAATGTTTTATAGCTTGATGCGTTTGCAGTTTTTAGGCGTTCAGGTTTCAGGTCCCCAGTGATAACCAAATGGTGTTTTCAGTACAACCTGATTTGTTTATGAGTTATGACGTATTTATATTTACAGAATTTTGAGCACTGCGTAGGTCGCTGAGATATGGCACGTAGCACCTTTGAATAGAGGTTTTATATTCAAAGCGTAGTACGTATCAGCATGAGGTTATTTTTCATTCGAATACTTGGAACGAAAACCGAGTTACATAGGTTATTTCAATAACCGGATAACCGGTTATTTTTCATTCGAATAAGCCCATCACTAATACCATGCCACAAAATATATTTAGAGTCGCCCATGATCAGTGTTTGAGTACGGATCGCTTACGCTTTATAGTTACTGACATTAGTTTAACAAGTGTTTATCATTGAACTAACGTTTTTGTTTTGTTTTTGTGCTAAAACATATCAGCGGTCGAACATAAATTCCTCAGTGGAAGAAGCTCGCAGGTTGCGACCAGAGCCGGAGTAAGGATATGTGAGGCCCAGGGCTAATTTTTTTTAGAGGCCCTATTCCCATTTATGCAACGGGTACAAAGGGATCTAAATTATTAGAAACCGCACTAGATTATAACCTTCGAATCTTTTCGAGGCCCCCGAAATTCGGTGGCCCGGGGCTGCAGCCCCCTTAGCCCCCGCCTTAATCCGGCTCTGGTTGCGACCTTGCTCGGGTCGCTAACACTTTTGAACTTATAAATCGACAAATATGGACAAAACTTATTTACAAAGGTAATAACTCAATTGCTCTAGCTATGATAACAGAATAAAATAACGAATCCACCACGCCCGCAAAGCGAAATATCTCACCACCTGTTGCAGATGAACCTAATAAACGCTATATTTTCGAATCAGATGCACTCATACAAGAAACAGGTACTACTTGCTTAATAATAATGATAACAAACCACAAGGACAATCACAAGAACAACCGACTACAAGTAGGTACTAGTGAAAACACTCCCAAAAAACCTAAATTACCACCAATCTATTTACATGGACCGGTTAAATATCAAGAAGTGATAAAAAGATCTCCAAAAACTAACTCTTGGAAAATTTACAACTGCATGTGCTGGCACCGCGATCAAACTTAATTTACAAGAACAAGAACACTAGGTTACTAACTGCTTATTATGATGAACATAAAATTAATTATCATACATATCGCAACCCGCAAGAAGCAAATCTTTCGGTTGTCATCAGAAATTTGCCAATTTCCATTGAAAATTAAGAAATACAAGAGGAACTCTCAACAGCTTTTCATGTGATTAGTGTAACCCGTCTACGCAGCAAAGAAAAATTGCCTATGCCTATATGTGCAGTGATACTAAAGCCAACAGATAACGCAAAAGAAATATTTAAAATCACACATATGTTTCACTGTACAGTATCTGCAGAACCCAAACGGAAATCCTCTGATATACCTCCGTGCCACCGCTGTCAGAATTACGGACACACCAAGAATTATTGTAAATTACCTCTCAGATGTGTTAAATGTGTAGGCAATCATTTAACCACAGAATGCAAGAAAAATGATAATCAAAAACCTCAATGCGTTCTTTGCGGCGCACAGCACCCTGCTAACTATCAAGGTTGTCAATATTATTTAGAACTAAAAACTAATAGAGAAACACACGCGCACGCTCCTAGAACATTATCAGGAAACGACGGAAAATCACTTCCGAGATGACCATCAATATATAAAAATTTCACTCCACTGAATACATATGCTAAAGTAACTAAAAGTCATCTCTCTCAAGAAAACCCAGAATCTCAAGTATCAGATGTCATCACAAACATTATAACACAGATAGTCAATACGATTATTAATCAAATCAAAAATCAAGTATGGGATATAATTAAAAATACATTCTAATATGGCAATAACTAATAAAAAAATATTTAATCATTTGGTTCTCCTCAATTGGAATTCTGATGGCATCAAAATGCAGCGTTTGCTTTTTACGAACTTTCTTATTCAGCACAGCGTCGATATAGCGTTTATAAGTGAAACACCTTGAGTAACCAATGAGAAATTCACTAATTCACTATTCCGGGTGTGGCAATTTTCATAAAAAACAATATTCGGCAATATCAGCTACCAGTACACGATCTCGTCAACTTGGAAACAGTAGCCGTAGAAATTATATTTCAGAACAGTTGTCCGGGCTTATTGCTGGTTATCAACCTCTCAATCGGAAAATCGTAACTGAAGAGATTACCTCAAATTTTAATAGTTATCGTCCAACTCTCCTACTAGGTGATCTAAATAGCAAGTGTACACTTTGGGGATGCCGTGCAAATAATCCAAACGGTAAAACAATGCATGAAGTCACCACTCAGCATAATATTCATATACTGACATCAACAGAACATACACATTTTCCATACAGAGTCGATCACCGGCCAGATATTCTCAACACAGGGCTACAGAAGAATTTTAGCTGTACATTCAATCATCAGGTGTATACTGAATTAGACTCTGATTACCTCCCAGTGATTATAACAATAGATAGTAAACCCGAGTATGCCGAACCACCGAAGAGGCTAATAAATGGAGTTATAAACTGGGATAAGTTTAAGCAGCACTTAAATGACAATATTAAACCACGAAACCTACCATATACTATAGAAACGGTGGATTCAGCAATTATTAAACAACTAACAGGAACTATAGTGAATGCCACTCAGTTATCCACCCAACCAAATAAGCAACATATTCGACAGGTGCATAATATATGTACAGCATTTAATTAAGATGAAAAACACCTACAGAAGACAATGGCAACGCACACGTAATCAAGCGTACGTTAGGCCTACTTGCGCCCGGCCCATTTGCGTCCACCGCCATTTTCGACCCATTTGCGCCCCAGAAGAATGTCAACGGTAATTAAGGTCTCATTTACCTCCAGGCTTGCATCTCATTAGTCATCAGCACACCCGAACTTGGCCGACTAGTGCGGCGGTCTTCTACCTGCAAATTAGTTATTACAAAAACATTCAATTTAACAATTTTTCACTCAGCTAACTTCTATGCGTTTCTGTTGGTACCTACTTTAATGTTTGTGTTTGAGATTTATTTTAAAATTTTAGTAAGAGTTGTTACACTAGTATCAAATTTATTGATTAATAATTCAGATTATTGTACAGATTAGCGCATTTTATCGGCGTGTGAGTAACACCTAGTTTTTAAACATAATGTTATAGGAATTAAACAATATACTAATTAACTTTTTATATAGTTATCTATCCACTTTTAGAAAATAAATGGGGGAGTTACTTAGTAGAGAACAGGGCGGATAAGTTAACAAACGTTGTACCATTTATAACTTGTTTTAATAGTTATTGTCAACTAAGGTCTTTCTATTTTATTCAGACTGATACGGCTGTCATGTCGGAAGTGTATTTCATTTAATTACAATATCTTATATATTAACAAAATTATTTGCGGATAGAAAAGAATGTATGGTTTATTTGATAGAATAAAGTCAATATTATTAAATATTCGATTATTGTTTATTGAATCTGGAAAAAATGACTAAAGCTTTAAAGTCGCTATTATTCGTAACAGACAATACAGCCTCCCAAAACTGTGTGGTTCACTTTTTAATTAAAAAAATCTATCCAAAATTTAATCTATGCTTTTTTTAGATTTTGACGCTACTGTTATTGGCCTTACAGTTTTTTAATTACTTCCAAAATATGATCAGGTCTTAGTTAGGATCCAAACGATTTTTGGTGAAAGTTTTGTTAAAATCTGTAATTACAGTAGTTTTGTGTCAATCTGCAGAACAAAATCCGAGCCAAACGAAAACTTTCTACACATACACGTATATATTTTTTGAAGGTGGGTTTTTTGTATTTGGGGAACGTGAAGAAAAGTCTAAAATTTCTGGGTGTAATTTCCATTTTAATCGAGCCTTATGACGAAATGTTCAGGCTCTGGACTTGGAACAGAATACACAGAAAATGAAGAAATACCACTACATGTAGGCATGTGTGCTGCATTAGTATATTTACCGTTAAACCATATTGACGACGGCTGGTTATATATAATGGAAAACTCAGAAAATGATAAACTGGCATCGTTTTATGATTACTTTATAGATCAGTGGTTTGAAAATAACGCCATAGGGAGAGAGATGTGGAACTCCTACTGTCACAGACACAGAACTAACAGTGCACTTGAAGGATGGAACAACATGTTGAAACGACTCACACGGACGGTTGTTTCGCCGGCCGGCAGTTTTGCCGTCCGGCGAAACAATCGTGGTCACCTTTCACATAGGGAGCTCGTACTTCCTTCGTAGCAAACAATCCAACGTTAATATCGTACAGAAGCGTATTCAGTACAGTTTGTAGCTATTAATTATTGGTTGGTGAGAATGTGTAGTTTATGGTTTAATCGATAGAATTGATTCGCAAAGTAGAAAGTATAAAAAGCCACGCTTAAGAGCAGATGAGCAAATGCAATACTAAAATAAATACTATGCATTACTTACTCTTGTCTTTTCTTTCTCGTTCGGATAATTCATTATAGTTTTCTATAATTCATTCGAACACCTCTTTCCAAGCATTGCTAGATTTAATTCGGTTTTTGTATTCATCAGACGTTTTATCCCAAATCACACTGATCAAGATTCAAAAACAACTGAAATGCGGTTGCAATTGATTCTCTTCAGGCCGTCTCTGTAAACTTCCTGCGCAGGCGACTGCGAATTTGCCGTTCGTATCGTGTGTATAGTAGACGCAAAGATACTTCGGACAGAGCGAGCTTTAAAAGTTAAACCGCAAATGAGTTTACTATTGTTAGTCCGCTTAAGTCGTGCCAGGTATACGCAAAGGTGGGAATATTTCCAAGGTGGTATTTATTTCGTTTTGTAGTGAAGTTTCTACTTAATTTATATTTAATTATCTAATAATATTGAATGACAAAATTAATTTTACTAGGTAAATAAACACATTATGCGATTATGCCCTGATTGAGGAATAAATTATTTTTGCTCAAATGACATTCCTAGATAAGAGAAATCGACATTTAATGTTTCGTCGCGTCATATTGGCATTAAAGTATGTATTTACAACTACATCCCTTCCAGTAATTAGAATGAAAGATAAATTATATAAATCACTTGACTTGTCTTTACTTCCCAAATTTAATAATAACGTTGCTGTTATACTTTGACGCACGTTAATTATCATCTAGTATTTGTGTTGTGTTGTATTTTGTGGAATACGTGGAGACCATGGGATACTAATGAAATTGAGGATGAAGTTGAAGAAGTCGCTGCTCCATGTGATGAGTTAGAAGAAGTTGATGATGCGGGAGAGAGACCAAGCCAGCTATCAATGCATTTTTTATCCGACGATGCGAAAAACATAGTCTTGAATGTATACAACGCACTAATTTCTGAAGGAGAACGCAATGTTGTGAGAAGAACTGCGTTTTTAACTAAAGTGCCAAAAAGTACGGTTTTTCAAATTGCGAAAAATCAAGCGCTGCCACGTAAACGGCGTTCTGATTATGGGTGTCACAAAATATTAACAAAGCCTAATGAACATGCAATACGCGGCGTAGTTTATGACATGTATAAAACTAATGTGGTGCCAACAATTAAAACTATTCATGATACGATCATTGGTGACATGGGTATAAATTGTTCAATGACGACATTAAGGACATCGCTAAAAAATATGGGATTTCGCTATAAGAAGATAGATAAAAGACAACAAATAATGGAATCTCCGCGGATTAGAAAATGGCGATGCGAATACTTACAACAGATAAAAAAGTTTCGGGAAGAACAGAGACCGATATTTTACTTGGATGAAACTTGGTATGACACACATGATGTGGTTCAAAAAGGATGGACAGATAATTCTCGGAAATGCCAATTAGACATTCCACCTTCAAGAGGAAAACGTATTATAATTTTACATGTAGGCTCTGAGATGGGATGGGTGAACGATGGTCTCCTATTATCTGCGAAAAATATAAGAGACTGTCGATTGGACTACCATGAAGACATGAATTCAGATGTGTTTGAGTCGTGGTTTTCAAATAAGCTGTTACCAAATTTGCCACCTAATAGTGTGATCGTTATGGACAACGCCAGTTATCACTCAAGGCTTGCTGAAAAAGTGCCAAATAGTAATTCTACTAAAGCAGAAATTACAGATTTTCTTTACAAGAACAACATGTATTTTCAAGAAACTTACAATAAGAATCAATTACTGGAAGTGTTGTCCATTAAGAAGTTCTCTAAAAAATATGTAGTAGACACCATAGCTACAGAACTAGGCCATAGAGTTTTAAGATTGCCACCATATCATTGTTGTATGAATCCTATAGAAATGATATGGGCAGAATTAAAAACACACATTCGAAAACGTAACCAATGCCCCAAGTTTAGTGAGAAAATGATAGAAATAATTAAAGAAGAAGTTAATAAAATTCATGTAAATAGCTGGAAAAACTGTGTTCGGCATGTGATTGGCATTGAAGACCAATTTTTTAAATTTATTGATATTCCAGAATTAATTATTAATTTAAGAGACAGCGATAGTGACGATTGGCCATGTGATAGCGATAACGAAAATTAATTTATATATTGTACTCATAATTGTTGTTTTTTGTATATATCAATCAATAAACTGTAGTTATTTGTTGCATATACATATTTTCTATAATTTTTTTTCTTTCTTGATTGTATCTTTTTTTATTAACAATGTTGTTAAATAAAAATAATAAGTTTTTAAACACTAACAAACATTGCGTTTCCGTAGCCGCATTTCGATTTTAAGGATATGGATTTGCTTGTGAACTATTACAAAGGGATTGTCGTGTGTACAACATAATCCCATCTGCCATGCTCATTAACCTTTAAGTAGTAGCCTGAGGCGTCCGAAATATCTTTGCTCCAACTACACATGCATTTACTCCTATGCAATTTGAAAACACCCGGCGACTTTAAAATTAGACGACGACCGGCCGGCAAAACTGCCGTGGCCATCCCGTGTGAAAGGTTCCATATGAAATAATGTTATTTAGTGGTCGCCGGCGTTTTCGCCGGACGGCAAAACAGCCGTCCGTGTGAAAACGGGGTTAAAACTAAATTCCAATATTTTCGAATTAGTCAAGATTTTGAAAAAGGAAGCAGAATATATGGCGTATGTTCACGATAGGAAATATTTGAACTTGAAAGGCAAAAGAAGAAAAATTAAATATGTAAAGTTGGACGAAAGAATGGAGCAGACAACGGCGGAATTTGAAAATACAGGCGATTTAGGAAAATGTTTACGCACTTTATCGTACATACAAAAACTAGATTAACTTCAGTATGGAAATTCTGTAAAATTTTTTATATAAACAGTGTAGTACTTCATCTAAAATGTAGAAAAAAAACACAGAATTTAAAAAAAAAACAAAAAACACGAATAAAAATAAAATATATGGCAAGATTCAGCTTTGCTGTTTCACAACTTTTAAACACGCCAGCATAACAGAAGTATGCTTCGTTAGCTGCCAGTTCTAAGCCTGGATAAAGTGCGAAGGGAAGTTAACATTTAAATTTAGGGAAGAATATTAATATTTTTACTTTCCTGCTATACCCTACCCAATATATTACTATGTGTGTATAAGGTATATAGTACAAGGAAGTATTGTGATCATGTAAAAATCTGACCTCGAATTTTTGACTTTTCTTCACGTTCCCCGAATACAAAAAAACACTTTCAAAAAATATATACATGTATGTGTAGAAAGTTTTCGTTTGGCTCGGATTTTGTTCTGCAGATTGACACAAAACTACTGTAATTGCCGATTTTAACAAAACTTTCACCAAAAATCGTTTGGATCCTAACTAAGACCTGATCCGATTTTGCAAGTAATTAAAAACTGTAAGGCCATTAACAGTAGCGTCAAAATCTAAAAAAAAGCATAGATTAAATTTTGGATAGATTTTTTTATTAAGAAGTGAACCACACAGTTTTGGGAGGCTGTATTGTCTGTTACGAATAATAGCGACTTTAAAGCTTTTAGTCATTTTTGCCATACTCAATAAACAATAATCGAGTATTTAATAATAATATTGTCTTTATTCTACCAAATAAACCATACATTATTTTTATACTAAATGAAATACAGGCAAAGGTCAGCTTGATAATAAAATTATCAGCTAATCTAGTACACTACCCGCGAATAATTTTGTTAATATATAAGATATTGTAATTAAATTAAATACACTTCCGACATAACAGCCGTATCAGCCTGAATAAAATAGAAATACCTTAGTTGACAATAACTATTAAAACAAGTCATAAATGGTACAACCTTTGTTAACTTATCCGCCCTGTCCTCTACTCAGTAACTCTCTCATTTATTTTCTAAAAGTGGATGAAGAACTATATAATACGAGTATAAAAAGTTAGTTAGTATAATATTGTTTAATTCCTATAACATTATGTTTAAAAACTAGGTGTCACTGGCACGCTGATAAAATGCGCTAATCTATAGAATAATCAGAATTATTAATCAATAAATTTGATACCAGTGTAACAACTCTTACTAAAATTTTAAAATAAATCTCAAATAAACACAAACATTAAAGTAAAACGAGCTGAGCTAGTTAGAAAACGTAATATAATTGCACAATAAATAATTTATACTGGCACAAAAACATTTGTCACTGTAACATAAATTTGGCGATAGTGGTGGGGCTAATTATTACAAAAGTTGAAACATAAATGGATTCTAAGTGGGACTAATAATAAAGGTAATATCACTTCAATACATTAAAGATATAAACATAAGTCACTTACTCGTAATAGCAAAATGTTTGAATGTAAACATAGTAAATAATTGGGTTTCGTTGTTCAAGACACAACTGCCCTGACTTTCTTGTTTATCAACCAATTGTTCGTTGTTATTTAGTTTGCATAACGTTTTTATATTGCAACAGATTTTCTTTTATTTACTTTGCAACTTTTGACACTAATACGGTACTAGGAATTGACCTTTAATAGACCAAATTCCACAGTTACGTAATATAACGCATCATACTGCTAGGAGAAATATTAGAATAAACCATGCTGTAGTTGGCGATACTGTTGTTTTGGTGGGGGCGTCATTAAAGACCCAACTAGTAAGCACAATTGGCAGATTTACGAATTATTACACCTTGGTGTTTGTTTTTTAGAAATAATGCTTCGCCTTGAAGATTTCATTAGTTATGTTTAAGCTCTACTTATATGATGGGCGTTACTTCAAAATACTGTTAACAATGTTAATTCCAACGAATTTACAAATTATAATTTTTTGGGATTTTTCTCTATTTACATTATTAAATCATGTTATTTTCATTAATTATACAAATGTATTACTCCTACAACTGAGCCACAAGCAAATAAAAGTTTAGGTAACATTTTAAATACTTAAAGTTCATATTGATCCAGTGAGAACCACTAGTCGAAGAGATGACCAGATTGTCCACGATACAATTTTGGTTAAAACAAAAAAAATATCAAAGGTAAACTTGTTTCAATGTTACCAGCTGGGGTTGTCTACTATAGGGGTACTGTGCCCATATCCAATGACGAGCAGGAAGTACGAGACAGGTTAGATGGCTAGAAAAGGAGAGGTTGAGAACGGAAGAAGCGCCAAAAAACGGCATTTCCCACAGATAATGTACACTGCTGATTCGGGAAAAACACCTACAGATCTAAATGAAAGCAGGCGGATGCAGGAATCGAACCCATGACCTCTCGAATGCTAAACATCTCAACAGCTCGGTAGCTTAATACCAGAGGAATGTATTTTTTCTAGTCTCAAAAAACATTTCAACCGTCGCGCTATTTAGCGCGCGGTCACAGTTCGTCAGTTGCTCGTGCAATGAGTATTTTTACAGAGACCAGGAGTGCACTACGAATTGTCGAAATGAGAATTTTTCGAAGAATGTGTGGAAAAACACTACTGGCACTCTTGGCAGGTCAAGACAACATAAGAACAATAAGCAAAACAGACGACATGGTCAGATGGACCAGCAAGAGATGCAGAATATGGCGTGACAAACGATATAGTACTAGTTAAAATCGCATAGAATGGAAGACCAGAGACTAGCATATCACAAAGTAGACCACCATACAGCTGGCGGAATAGTTGGCAATCAACATCCCAGGACAACAGATGAAGAAGATACCAGAGAAGCAGCTGTTAGACATATGAACAAGTCGGAAGAAGAAGAAACAGTTTTGATTTTGCAATTATAATTGCTAAAATTACATATTTTTTCATCAGCGTAGTACGGAAAACCTGATATGCTTAATTTAGGATATCATCTACCCAAATCTATTAGTTTAATTATGCCAGTGATAATCATAATAATATACACAGCATATTTTAATAAAATGTTAACAACACTGATATCTATTGGTATTTTGATTAGTTCTCTTGATGAGTAGTAAACCTTTACTAAAGATATCTAGATTAATGTAAGGTACAAAATAATAACAGTAAAGAGGGCTGTTATCGAGAGTTGAGTTTATAGAATTGATAACACCACACAGTTTTATATTTTTATAAATGATGCAACTACTAGTTAATCGACATCCCTAAGAACCAGTCAGTTTTTTCATACCTTAAACTATTACTGCTTTCTTTTTCATTTACATAAGGGCAGACAGATGAAATACATCTACTCCGACATTGCCCCGTATACATTATTCCTAATGTATTTACATTTTCAATTTGCTAAGTGCATGGTGTAAAACGGTCTGATAAGGTGAAAGAAATGAAATTAATTCATGTACTGAAATTAAGCGTTATAAGGTCTCCCTGCGGGCGTTATAATTAAATTGCACAATAATTAAATTGCCTGCGGCTTTTTAATAATTAAATTGCCTGGGGCACGAAGCGTTGGTCATTTTGGATTTTGATTTGGCCACGTGCTGCCAGGGCGCCATTTTGTTTTAATTGAAGCGGCGGCCATTTTGGATTTTGAATTAGCTACTTGTGGATTTTAATTTCGCCACGTGGTGCTAGGACGCCGTTTGGGATTTTTTAAGAAGTTATAGGGCCTTGAAGTTCAATTTTTTATTTTTTTGTTAATTTCCATAAATGTAGAGATATCAATTTGAATTTTGGTATACATACTTACTATTATATAATGCACTAATAGAGAAAATTTCATAAACTAGACTTGACTGTAAAGGGCACTTTACCCAACTTTCAAAACTTTTTTTAGCTCTAACTTCGTTTTCTGTAACATTTTTTAAAATGTTAGGTTATTATCTGAAAGAAAATTAAAATACACAAAAATAATGTACTCTTACTTCATAGGCGTAGGAGCAACCTATCAAACCAATCAATGTAATCGTTGCCATTTCCAGGGATAACAAATTCGATGGGTGCATCGTCATTATGCGAAGAAAGAGGTTTGTAAAAAATCCACTGGGCATTTTCAATACTCGTTTGTGTTGCAGGTAAAGCAGACAAATCTAATTCAGATTTGACGCACTTACAAGAGTATGCATGCAAAAACTCCATTGATAAAAAAAACTAACCCTTGGTAAAAATATCAGCGTTGGAAACCTTGCTTGGATTTTTCTTTGCAATTTTTCTTGTAGACTGATTATGATTCAGTACGCGATGCCTTTTATATCCTGAACCCTCCATTAAAGTATCTATTTGTCGATCAGCTTTACGTTTGAAAATTTTTCCGGCTTCCTGTAGACGCTCGTGAAATGCTTCTTTTACTGGTTGGTTTTCAACAACGTCCCCCAAAATGTTGCCGCCAGCTCTTAATGCTTCTTTCCCAACAACTCTCGCTCCTGTTTCAGAAAGAGGTAAAATACTGCGGTATATTCCACCAAGAAAGCTACCAATTCCATGACCCTTTTGATAAGCAGAACTCCTGTAAATCGCACCAATTCCGTGACCAGCGTGGTCAACGTAGTATCTTTGATAAGGACAATCCATAGCATCTATTGTATTCCCTTAAAATGTAGTTTTAAACTCAACGTCCCTAACTCGAATGGCAGCACGACACCTGTCTCTGTTCTTATACTGACTTCAAGATTTTCAAATTCTGTCTTCATGACGTTTATATAATGAGTTGGAGAAAATATAGAGTCTTTGTGACAGCCGTAATTATAATTATCAGCCGTGACATTAACAATACGTAGAAGTGGAGCCAAGGTATCCCCCACCAGCTGAGGTTCCACGATATCACAGTAAATAAATATTTGTGATGGCAAACCAACCCAGATATTCGCAGGGTGATAGGGTACATGATTTTCAACTATATTTTAATCAGGTTTATAACCAAGCTGCAATGCAAGACGTTGCGAAAATCCTAACATCGTCAATGAAGCCACCTTAATTTCAACAGACACTCGTTTTGTTAAGTTGCTGTATTGAAAATGTAACATTTTTTTAATATTTCGTGATTGTTAATTTCGGTAATTATCTGATCAATGCTTTCATAGTTACCATGTTGAATACAGATCACATGCCAGTCATTATATTTATAATAAATGTTCGCGGTTACCTCTTAAAATATGCATTAGCGTTCTGCAGGACTTCTTTCAACTCAGTATATGCTTCTTCTACACTTTGCTATTCCGGTGTTTCTAATCGATAATAGATAAGATTTTCTGAAGCTGTTACAGCCAAAAATGAACATGGATATTGTACTTCGGCAATCCCCGTAACCCACTGCCCTAGCAGATTTATTCGGTTAGGTAGTTGTGTTGTGAATTGAGCTGTCGTATTATTTGGAAAATAATTCATGGAACTATTACTCAACAAAGTTAGATAAAATTCGTCGTCGGTGTTCATATTTGTTGTAGGTCAGCTGCAGGAATTCACGAATTGAACATTAATTTTTCCACTTTACGAAATACTCTTTGCGACGACTTTGCTCAACTTTAAACAGAGCCTTATTACCTAAAGTCACAGGTTGTAATTCTTCTTCATAAAAACACATATATGGATTCGTTATTTAAATAAACTATTTTGTACACAGGTGGTTTCCTATTAATCACTTGTTTTATTATAAAAATATCCCCGCTCCAGTTTGTTTCATATCCTTTCCCGGACGTATGCTTACTTCTGGTGATTCTCACGTGTTTAACGTGATTAAGTTTATACTTTGCCTTTCTGCTAAGCCCCAGTCCATTTTTATACAGATTGTTCCACACTTCAAGTGCGTTGCCACTATTTACATCCAAAGGTGCCGACTTAATAGACGAATGATAGCGACTGCTATACGAAACCAGTAAATTTTGTAAGACGTCCAAGTACCTGTATGAGTAAGCATATGTAAAATACCGCCACATTCGGGTTTTTAAGGACAGGGTATCAGGTAAAAGTAAGTACGTTAATAATCGTTATAACTTGCTCATTTTTTGCTTTTTAGTAATTTCCTTTTACTTGTTCCTTTCTTGTGTTATCACTTTTGATATTTTTATGAGAAAAAAACCTTTGGGCTATTAATTACCGAAATAAGTATAATGTACTTATCTTCCGAGGTAAGCAATATTTTTCTTTCAAATTTGGTACAGCTATTCTTTATATATGCTGTTAGGTGTTGAGAAATTTAATTGCATTTTTACGTTTGGTTTTGCCATTATTATTTAAAAAACAAGCATTCGAATTCGAAATTACTACAAATAAACCAATAAGTAAATAACCAGATGGCCGAATTTAATTAAATTTGCATATGTCCTGGGGCTGGTGTTTCTGCATTTTTTTATATCAAATTCAACCTTTTCTATTGAAGAGAACTCAATAAAAGTACTAGAATATTTACTCATTTTAATGGAAAATCAAAACGCACTCAAAGCTGGTCGGCCATGATGAACGAAAAGCAGGTAACCGGTGACTACAATAGACTACTTGTCGCTACACTAATCCTTTTGTAAAAGGTACTTAAGTATGGTTAAGCTCTTTCGTTGCATTACCTGCAGTTTGTGGCCGTGAAATATTATATCTTCACTATTCAGGACGACATACTATCCATTTTGTAATATCACGGAGGAATCAATTATTTTTAAATTAATTATGAGCACGATCTTGTAAAATGATTTAGTTGTTCCTGGTATTGTGTAAAGTATTTTTTAGGCACCCGTCCTGGAAATCATGCATGACTGTACAATTTTTAGGCCGGAAAGTACTTTTTTACAGGACGATTTTGGAATTGTTTTCTTTACAGGACTATTTTGGTATAGAATTTTGGGGCAATTCAAAACATAGTCGAATTATATTTCAAATACGAAAACGTGTAATAAAAACTATTTGTAAATTAAAAAAATACGATTCTTGTAGACCATTTTTCTTAAATTAAATATTTTTACTATAATTAATTTATATATATTCAAACGACGCCAATTTATTTTTAAGAAGAAAAGTCAATTGATTAAATCATTTAAAGTACAGCCAGCGCCTTAGAAATCGGGACAATACTATGGTACATTTTGCGTATCGTGCGTATGTAACATTCTCTAAAATTCGCGTATACACACTTGAATCGCCAGCTCCTACTACTTACTTGTACCGCATACCGTAATCCAATTCGCTTGTATTAAATCCGTCTACTATGATTGCCTGTTCCATATCCGTTGACGATCCCAAATAATTTTTGTAGCACTTTTAACGCCTATATATAAAAGTGTTTTTGTTTTTTGACCAATAATGCAAGCAACACCAGATACCGATGAATAGCCATGTCCATACGACCTCTTCGCCCAGCCACCATCTACCACCACAGTAATGTGGATGCACCACACATCTGGGAATACAGCGTGTTCTATACAGAAACTAAATAAATGAGTTAAAGGAGGCAAGATTATAGGACACTCTGCAATAATTAATTACAAAGAAATTTTATCATGTCCACAGGCATTTGATTTTATTGATTTTATTATATTTATTATTGTATTTTCATCTGTCATAGTAAAATCAAAAATTTCTGTAAATGACTAATTTGTTCGTGGAGTGAAATTCTACTAGATCGTTGTTTGTACTGCTAAGTGACTAAGAAGAATTTATAAAGGAACAATTGTTCCATGTTTCTCACTTCTACAGCTAACCTTTTTTCTTCTATTGCGTTTTCACGCATTTTCTGCAATAATAAATCCTCCCATCTAGAGTGAACCGCTTCTTCGGTGTTTTTGTATATACGAATAGCCAGATCCAATGGATGAAATTCTCCAAAGGAATGAATTATTTAAGTCATTGTCGGCATGATGAGTTTTAATTTGCATTATCGTTTCACACGCCTCACAATGGAAGGATAGATGCGATACTAGACCAGATTTTGTTTCGTTGGTAAAGATCATTTTCCCAAATACACATATCCGATCGTGATAAACCAATTTTTGCAATTGCTCTATAAATAAAGCAATTTCAACAATTCGGTTGGCAGTAAGTCTTGGCTTGGGATATTCGAGCTTTTCTGTTTCCACATATAAATCTGGGAGATTTTCTTCTGGCATACTGAAATTAATAATAATAATAATAATAATTGTCTTTATTTTTGTTGAAGCAACACACGGCGGAGTTTACCAAGATCAACACGTCTTACTGCTCTTACACTAAACCGTATAATAAAAATAAAACTAATTCTAAATCTAAACTAGTATACAGACTTATTTGCATGTTACAGTCACCCAGATGCATGACCATGAAGCCATTAAATATTTATTTAAGAAATTGTACGAAAACTAATTTTTATTTTTAAGAAAATTATTAATTGTTTCCGTAAATTTATAAGGAGAGAGGCATTTGAAATGTAGCAGTAGGGAGTTATACAATTTAGCTACGTTATACAAGAATGATCGTGTATAACTAGCTGTTCTGTGATACGGCGGTGTAAGCAGACCCTTACTCCTTACATTGATATTATGGATATCACTACGGAAACTGATTTTTTGATAAAGGTACGGTGGTGTTTTGAAATTAATAACTTTATAAAATGATGTATATAAATGTAATTTCCGTCCATCTGACATGTTTAACCAATTTATTTCTCGAAGTTTATGCGAAACATGATCCCTTCTTTTCAAACCATAAATAAGTCTCAGACAGCAGTTTTACATTGTATTCTAGCAGAGTCAGTGCCATCCAAGCAAGGCCCGTAAACGGTGTCGCAAAAATTAAAATGAGAAAGGACTAGAGACTCCAGCAAAATA